>VTPC01002590.1:10185-37827 GCA_011009095.1 Ignelater luminosus | reverse complement strand
CTTTTCCCTTCTTGTTACGTTTTGAACATTTCATAACACAGCAAGCATCTTCAAATAACATCATTTAATGATGTTCCACGGAAACCTAAAACATCTTTCAACTTTACTGATGCCATAAGGGGAGAGAAGGCAATAATATCTATTTAACTTTAATATAAAGAGGATTTGGAATGAAACGTTTTCGCTTTTATCACAACGAATGCAAAAAAAGAAATTTACGATTATATTAAAATCAGAGGAATTTTTCCATTTGATATTAATACAAATTATCTTTTATTGTTTCATTTTTCACATTAAAATATGAATTATAAAAAACTTAAATAACCATTTTTGTAAAATTATTTTCTACGTTTTGTTGTTACATTAATGCAAAATTATCTCTGGTATGTTTTTGAACATTCAAATCTGAAATAAATTATGAAAGCAACATCTAGACAGATACATGAAGATTAAAATTTAAAAGCAACTAGAAAACTGCTTTTTTATGTTTTATAACTTGTTTTATGTCTAAATAGCCACGGTAGATCTAAATAGTATTAATAAAAAGATGTAAATAAGACCAACTAATAATTTTTACTTTCTCGATAACATAACAGTAATTTCTGACAAACTTTAGAATCTAATTTATTACATAATAAATCGAATGCAAATTATGTTTAACGTAGCTACTAATAAGTACGTTTTAGATAAAATCTCTGCGATTCCTATTTGTCGTCTGGGAAGAACATGCAGTTTCCCAACGTTTATACAATTAATAACACACAATTGCATATGTCAAGGATAAAGAAAATTATGCAGGTGTAAAATCGATACAAACCAAAGTATGGAATTCTCCTATCGTTTTCCGGTGGGAAACCGTCTTAATGACTACTTTGTGTTGGGATTTGTAATACTAGTTCACATTTTTCATCAAATTTACAATTATACAGCGTTTCAAACTCGATTTGCAGAACAGTAAAAAGCATTTAAAAAGAATACATTAAGGCCAAGAATCGTTTATATTACCTTGAACAATTTTGAGGGTGGACATCGACTTTATGAATTTATCTTGTATTTGTAATTGTAACATTTGGCGCCCTTGGATTTTTAAATCTGATTTATCACAATTGTGAAACTTTATAGTAAGTACCTCGAAAATAACTGGAGTTACTAAGTATTATTCTTTTACAAAACGGTATAACTTTTGTTTCAAAAATCTTTTCTGTTGTGCTACTCTTTAATAAATTTGTTCGACAAAAACTTTTGTTTGTCAACACTCTGTACGAGAAGGGCAAGAGAAAAATTCAGGGGTCTCTTCGTTCTATAAGGAGCCACATACAATTATTTCCAGTTTTAATCATCATTCTTTGCATGATAATCAACATGTTTTCCAAAGAAGAACAGTAGATATTCTAGGGTAGTAAGTTCCTGTCGCCACGGATGATACTTTAAGGAAAGGTATAAGGGAACAAGAGTATTTTTCCGGGCGCAATTTGTGCATTGAAAGGAAAAATAAAATCTCACAATGAGATCTACATCATTTGTGCAACTGAAGCAAGAGAATAAATCTCAAATCTTCATAACCAATGACTAAAAGCACAATAAGCAGATGAATATATTAATCTACTTCTGCACTTCTTCCTTTCATCGTTCAATCTGATAAGTTGCATTACAGTATTACTCCTGACTGGATATTTCAATATGAGCATGCATCTAACCTCTGAATTAATCTTTACGAGGGTCGTTTGAAAAGTCCGTGCAAAAATAAAAACTACTTAATTGTTTGGGGTAAACCTTTTTTATTTTTCAACATAGTCTCCTTTTAGGCTTATACACTTCGTCCAACGCTGCTCTAGTTTGTTGATCCCTTCTGAATAATAGGATTTGTCCAAGTCTGAAAAATAGCCATTCGTTTCTGCAATCACCTCCTAGTTTGAATAAAATCTTTTTCCCGCCAGATATTTCTTCAAATTGGGGAACAAATAGTAGTCCGAGGGAGCCACGTCTGGAGAATAGGGGGGATGTGAAACGAGTTAGAACCCTATTTCCATTAATATTGCGACCACAACTGCTGAGGCGTGAGCTGGTGCGTTGTCGTGATGGAAAAGGACTTTTTTGTGGGCCAATCCTGGGCGTTTTTCTTGCAGCTCGGTTTTTAAACGGTCCAATAACGATGAATAATATTCACCTGTAATAGTTTTACCCTTTTCCAGATAGTCGATGAGGATTATTCCTTGCGAATCCCAAAAGACAGTCGCCATAATCTTTCCGGCCGAAGGAACGGTCTTCGCTTTTTTTGGCGCAGATTCCTCCTTGGTAACCCATTGTTTAGATTGTTCTTTGGTCTCAGGAGTATAGTGATGTATCCATGTTTCATCCACAATGACGAAACGACGTTTAAAGTCCTGCCGATTCTTGTGGAACAGCTGCAAACCGTCCTTGCAACACTTCACACGATTTCGTTTTTGGTCAAGCGTGAGCAATCGCGGCACCCATCTTGCGGATAGCTTTGTCATGTCCAAACGTTGATGCAAAATATTATGTATCCGTTCATTCGAGATGCCTACAGCACTAGCAATCTCACGCACCTTCACTCTTCTGTCACCCATCACCATATCATGGATTTTATCAATGATTTCTGGAGTAGTAACCTCAACAGGGCGTCCATATGGCCACTCCGAAAATTTTGAAACCACTTATAAACTGTTCTAATCGAAGGTGCAGAGTCACCATAATGTTTATCAAGCTTCTCTTTAGTCTCCTGAGGCGTTTTGCCTTTCATAAAGTAATGTTTAATCAACACACGAAATTCTTTTTCGTCCATTTTTTTAAAATCATTCGACTTCTTCGATTCAAACGAATGCCAAACACAAAGAAATAGACCGATCTGGCTGACACTTGGTGTGTGTTCTTCCAAGAGATGCTACTAACTAAACATAACCTCGATATGAGCCAGTAGTGCCATCTCTCTGACTTAGCACGGACTTTTCAAACGACCCTCGTATAGTAAGAAGAAGTCAAGTTGCATTTTACATCAAGCTAACTAACGTACTATGTGGGTGCATAATAAACGATGTGCATTGGGGTTTTATTTAAAAAAGTGAACACAAGGTGTACTATTTTTAGTACAGAAATGGAAAATAAGAATTTAGAATTGGTATAGCAGTCTAGTTTGTTCAACTAGAACCCGAGTGTTGAAAAATCAAACCGACACATTTTTCTGCCTTTCTTTTCTCAACTCAAATTTAATTACTTTTATTTTTTTTATTGTACTGGTTTGCTATATCTTGTAATTCGAACAGCTATTAATCTGAATAAAACAAATTTTTCTCTCTCTTCTAAAACAGACAAATAGAACAATATTAAATTACAATGAAGCAAATAAAAACTATGATTTTGTTGGTGAATAAACACGAACGGATGAGAGCCGTTCTGCTACTAAATAATGTCAAAAAAAGCGACGTTGTGTTTATCGTGATTGATGGTAGGTGCCTACAGCATGATGTCGCCATTGACATGAAAAATAGTACACTGACAATATCAAATGCATATTGTTGACACTAACACATCCCTCAAAGGTATGTATTAGTAACTGTCATCTTCTTAGATTTCTCGACAAGTTTAAATTACCTGAATATAAATCTAAGTTGTTTTCTGAAAACACGTTTCACTGATTCAGCAATCCCAATTTCATTATTATAAACTATAGTTTCTCTTTAATAGATTAAGAAGTCTTGCTATGTCACTAGCTGTAATTTGGAGTAATTGAATTACTTGGTTTGAAAATTCTCCCGACAAAATAGCAAATGAACCACTAAAATCTAACTGAATTGCTTCTAAACAAAGTATAGTATTTAACAAACGGAAAACAAGTTTACACAAAAACAAGGAATCAGATCAGGTACATAAACGGGCAATCAAAAGTGCTCCTAGATAAAAAGATGTGCAAGAAAATCCACGCCATGCTCAATAACAAAGTAAGATTCTGTTTGTCGGTATTTGCACATTTTTGTGATTCTTTACAGAAAGAAACTGTTACAGGGATTTACATCAAGGAATGCTGCTCAGAAAGATTAACGTAACATCTCTTGTCATCCTTATAATTTTCACTTTGATGCAATTCAAGAAACAACTAGAAGCCAGAAGAGGTATTAGCCACAGTGTTTGTAGATATGAATTAAATTCCATAACGACTATATTGTTCTTGGAGAAACCATAATCAAGATGCGAATATTGCTTCTCATTATACTTTAGGAAGCACCTGAAAAAAATTGATTACAAAATGTTAGTTGTTTTAGACTGCCGCATTATGGTAGTTTGTCTTCGTTAGGTTGCAAGAGACTCAAACGTTGAGAAGCTGAATGGAAATACCAGGAGACGGATGGTTACACCCGCAGAAAGACAACCAGACGACAGCAGAGGTTTGTAAAACATTCTGCGATGCGTAGATGTACTTGTACGCCAGAGCCCTCTTAAACGATCTTGCTATGGTTATTGGAGTCCAGGTTTCTGACCAGACCTTTTATTGAACTTCTAACGTTTGTTCGTGATTACATCGATTGGTGCTCTTTGTTTGCCAGATGACAAACGTGTAGGAATATAAAAGCGTCTTGGTAAGCGGCTGTACAAGAGGTAGGTTACGGAACAGATCTGTGATAGTGTGGAGAGCTATCAGCATAGATCTGAACGTACGTCGGTACATCGACAAAGTTTCAACATTCAGTCGCACTAATGGCACTTGAAGTTTGGCTATGCTTCCTAACTTGATTCCTATTGAGTATGTTTGAAGCTTGATGGATGATAGAAAGGGCAGAGCACGTATTGATCTATCTGGAACTTTACAACAGCACCATTAAGTACTGTAAGAAGGCATAATACGCCACATCAGATGTTTTGCTCCCTTTTGCTTTCCAGTACAGAAATATCGTCCTAACTATACTTGAATTTGGTAGTTGATTAACCCTCCGTCGGGCTCGGCTGATCTGTCAGGCTCAGCAATCACGTTTCAGTTCACTACTTTTAGTGGTAATCGTAACTCGCCCGGTCATTTTGCATCCCGCGCTCATGTACCCTGGCTGGCCTATTAGGCACACCACGCCCGAATTCGTTTTCAAGTACACCTAGAAAGCTGTTTCTTCTTTTCTATTGCAGAATCTCACCCAAAATGGCGAGAAGAAACTTTGATCTGAATAATCAGAAAGAGTTGACGAAATTAGAAGATTACTGATGAATGATGAATCAAAAGACCCTGCAGAGAATGAGGATTTGGGAAAGAGAGTGACATCGATGAAATGGGTGGAGCAAGATGAAGGTGATTCATCAACTGAACAAGATGGTGAGGACCTATCTTCTGATGAAGATGATTCGTCAGCTGCAGGTATGAAATTTGCGACGAGATAAAAAACCAAGTGGAATAAAAAACTACCATCGAGAAAACGTGCCCCATCACATAATTACTCACCTTCCTGGAGTCAAAAAAAAATGCACGCAAATTTATTCACTAATGAAATTCTTGAAATGATTGTCACGTGCACAAACCAATATATGTACACTATCAAGCACAAATTTGCTAGAGAGAGGGATATCGGACACTCCGATGTAATCGAACTGAAGGCTTTTATAGGCTTGTTGTATTTAGCAGGTGTTTATAAATCAAATCGTCAATGTCTGGAGGAACTTTGGGGGCAGGATGGTAATGGCATTGAAAAATTCGACCTAGTTATGAGTATCAAACGTTTCAAGATCCTCATTCGTTGCCTACGTTTTAATGACCGAATTACTCGACGCGAACGAAAAGCGTTGCACCATCTTGCACCAATTCGCGAAGTTTTTGAAAAATTCGCGAAGAATTGTCAGAGCTCCTATTACCCTGATGAAAACGTCACCATCGACGAGATGCTTCCAGTTTTCACAGGCAAGTGCTCCTTTCGACAGTACATACAATCAAAGCCGACAAAATATGGCATAAAGCTGTTCGCCCTTGTTGATGTAAAAATGATCTACACATTCGACATGGAAATATATGCAGAAAAACAGCCAGAAAGTCTTTTTTGTGTGAGCAATAAACCTCCTGATGTGATGAAGAGTATGGCAGCACCGTTATTTGGATCTGGTCCAAACATAACTGCCGATAATTGGTTTACTGATTTCAACCTCATCCATAAATTGAAAACGAAGAAGTTGTCATTTGTTGGCACAGTCAGAAAAAATAAAAGGTACCTGCCTTTTTCTTTTGTTGATGTTAAAGGGAGAGCACAATACAGTAATATGTCTGGCTTTAATGACGGGATAGTTCTGGTTTCCTACATCCCGCGTAAAGGAAAAAACGTAATTGTTGCATCCTCCCTTCACTGTTATGACGCCATTGATCCCAGAACTGAAGATAAAATGGGACCAGAGCTGATTACTTTTTACAGCTCCACCAAAAGTGGTCTAGATATAGCAGATCAAATGTGTGCCCCTTACAACGTACAACGCAATATAAAGTGCTGGCCAATGGTAATCTTCTGTGCCATGCTGAACGTAGGGGGCATCAATTCTCAAGTTATTTACCTTAGCAATCAACTGGAACCAATGTGTCAACAAAGATTCCTGAAAAGGTTGGCTCATGAATTGCTGGTTGAAGAGATGCTGCGAAGAAGTCAAATGATGTCCGGCCTCCACACCAGCATGCAAATCCGATTGAAAAGATCGTGAAGAATCATCTCCGCCCCCAATAAAAGAAGGAAATGCACCATTTGCAGTCTGAAAACGGGTAAAAAAAGGTTGTCCAAATATGCATGCAAAAAATGCAAGAACGGAGTCTGCCTATCCCACGCGAATATGATCCGCAAAGCCTACTTTTCAGTGTGCCAATTCATACCCTCAAATGAACCTGAGACCAGTGATTCTGATTGAACTTGTTTCTAATGATATCTAAGTGCCTTACCATGCAAGTGTTTTACTTAATTTTATTATTTTGTAATACTTATAACTAAACATGTAAACATATTTTGCGATAATTTCGAGATTTCTGTACTTTTGCTTTTGGGTCTGTTATGAATACTAAATGTTTTTTCTAAAGCATCTCTTTGCATATTTAGTTACAATACTTCTCTACGAAGATAAGGAATTTTGGTTTTTGGCGTAAAATAGCTTGGCATAGATTGCCTCTCAGGCACACCGCGCCCGATACAGGAATTCTAGGGGACGCCTGACGGAGGGTTAATAACTGTAAAGTGATATGCCGAAAATCTGTGTTGTTACGTTAACTCGTAATAAATTATTGAGGTTTATCGAGCTAATGCTTTATTATCTTTGAGTAATGTATTTGTTCACAAAAAGACCATGCATGCCATTTAGACGTACTCATTTTGACATTCAACGCGGAGCTGTAGTTTATTGTTCAAAATGGAACCTGTGAGTTATAAATCTTCATAGTTTTTACTCCACGGCAGAATGTTATTTTAATGTTTTATTGAATTAGCAGCTATGATTCTTTTCTGAATTTTTAGCTGTAGTTTATTATTTGAATTTGGAATCTATGCACTAAATTGTCGTGGAATTTACTTAGTATCAGAAAGTCACTTTGATGTCTTTTTGCAGCAACCCGTGCCAAAATACCAAAGAGCATAGAACAAACTAATTTACGAAAAAAACAATTTGCAAATCATGAACAAAAGAAAAGCGAGAGACTAAGCAGGTACCTGAGAAAAAGAGGGAGAAATGAAATGATAACGAAATAGAGTAAACAACGAACAAGACAAAGTACATTAGTTGCTTATGTACAAGGAATTGGTTGTTCTCAAGCAGAAGAACAAACACATTTTAGTACAATAAAAAAGTTCTACAGACAGTCTAAAAACTACACAAGCACATGAACAGAAAATTAAAAAAACAAAAAATTGAAGGCTTTTGAAGTATACAAACGGGAACAAATAGTGGAGCACTGTATGTTCGCACAAAAAATATTCTTGCAGAAATGCCAAAATCATGCAAAAACCAATGTTGGAGGTACATTCATTCTCAACATATGCGGTAAGACTTCTACGATAAAAGGTAAACTAACTCAATTCAAAATTACCGGAAGAATGAACAATAAGAGTAATAGTACCCATTCCAAAACAAGGTGACCTATCCATCTGTAAAAATCACCGAGATATAACATTATTAAATGTAATCTACAAATAATAAGAGAAAAGTTGAATAGGCACACTGTACAAAGCATAGGGGACTAGCAGTATGCGTTCAGGAAGAAGAAGTCAACAATAGATGCCATACATGTGTTAAGGCAAATCTCAGAGAAAACACATGAATATGACATCGAGATTCATATACTGTTTATTAATTTTTAATAGGCTTTCGACCAATTACAGCGAGACGAGATGCTAAAAGACCTAGAAAACATGCCAAAGAAGTTAATAAAGCTGATATCAATGACAATGAAGAATAGTAAGGCAGTAATACAAACAGAAAACGATTTGAATGAAAGCATAGAGATAGAGAAGGGCGTAAGACAGGAGGATGCATTGTCGACAGCATCTTTAGATGGAATGGTAAAGAAGATAACAGATATAGAGACGATTAATAAAAACACAACGCAAATAATAGCCTATGCCGAAGATGTTGCAATTATCTCGAGAGACAAGAAACAATTAGTAGAAGTCTTCGAGGATATAAAAACAGGAGGACAAAGAAGAGGCTTACAAATAAATGGAGAAGAGACAAAATACATACATTGCAGTAGAAAAAAGAAAACAAGACTAACACCTCTAAAGGTAAAGGATTATAATTTTGAGGAGATGGAGACTTTTAAATACTTGGGTGCACATATTAGCAGCGCAAATGAAAAAAATGATGTGAAACAGAGAACTCAGGCAGGGAACAAAGCTTTTTACAGAAACAAGAAGCTACTGAAAGACAATAAACTAAGCAGGAGCATAAAGATGAAAATCTATAAAACAACAGTTCGACCTGTTGTGACTTATACAATGGAAACACTATATCTAACAAAGCAAGAAGAAGAGCAGTTAAAAATATTCAAATATAAAGTGCTCAGATGTATACTAGGAAAGAAGATAACAGGGGAAAATGAAACCAGGGCATGGATGAATTTTGAAATAAATGAGTAGATGGAAAATGCAACTATAGCGAAAATAATAAAATCACAGAGGTTGAAATGATATGGGCACATATGCAGAAGTAAGAAAGAGGCACAGATAAGAATTATAACAGAATGAACACCAACAATAGGAAAACTCAGAAAAAGGCCCAGACAACGATGGAAGGAGCAAGTGGAGGAAGATATAAAAATGATGAAGAAGAATGAAGAGAAAAGATTGGAAACAGAAAAGAATACTAGAGAAAGCTAAAACACACTACAAGTTATAAGGCAACAGGAATTTCTAGAAAATGTGAGCTGATCCACCACGTGATAAAATGACCTAAAAGTGAAAAATAGCCACAATTTCCCCCAAAGTGTATGGCCTTATGTATATGTGTAACTCAATTCAAAATATGTATCTTAGTAGGTGAAAATCGGAAATGAAAAAATTGAAGTCTGGACACAATTAAGACAAAGCCTAAAAGGAACCAATTCTAAAAACAAAAGTAAGGAAACGATAATAAAAGGGGAGATACAAGAAGAAGCTTGAAAGACTAGAAAACATTGCAGGTGGAAGAACACAAGATCAAAAACGGAGGGTCAAAATAACGATACCAGGTACAGTAAAAAAAAAGAAATGCACGGAGATTGCACAATTCCCAAAATCATCAAAAACAAAACTGTAGATTTTGATGGTTGCCTGATAATCTTTTGGGTACTTATCTTAGACAGCTGATGGAAATGTCAAAGGCATAAAGCCGAAGCACCTCTTAGCTGTTGCCGTCGGTTGATATTTTCCTTTTGCATTCAATAGTAAGTCACCATCTGTCGTATGCAAGAATCCATTAATGCCTAAAAAGAGATACAAAATGACACCTGTACACCCCTAGCAATAAACCGGAAAAATTTCTTGATTAGCAAAGCCAAAACAATAGACCAATAATTTCTTTTTTCTGCAATAGTTCGTTGCACCACCTCTTATGTAAACAGTCTCAAAGGTTTAATTAATTTTATAGTAGATAATTGTTCTGTTTGAGAAATCACAAAAGGGATATCGGAGTGTCGATATTGTATCTGACTATGGCTGCTGTTTTGTACTTTTTATAATAATAAATATAAAAGAATCCTTTTTGGTCAAAATGTCACCTACATTACTATTCTAATTATCTAGATAATTACCTTAACTTCCTCTAATTACAACCAATTTTAATTTTGCATAATAATGCTTATAATTAATATTTAGTGAGGCATCTCAAACGCGAGACAATTTTTTGTAACCTTGAATATAGAGCATAAAGCCACAAAGCTACTCTATTATACGCTAGAAAAAACATTTCGTGTAAGTCCTCTCGTTTCACAGAAATAATTAGCAGTTTCCCAATTTGTAAAATCATTGCCTTTTCCTGCAATTGTACTGTTTTTTTCTTCTTTAAAAAGCAACGATCGCTTATTACACCGTGCACATTTATAATTAAAAGCGGATTCTACATGGTGCGTACCACCGCATGCACTCAACTAATACATAATCAGCAGCCTTGCAATGCTAGACAATAATTAAGAGCAATGAAGGTCATAAACAATTACAAAAGCTATTCAAATAGATATTCGTGACTTGCAAAAACAATTCGTGCGTGCGTGCGTACATGATTTCAAACTTCGTGTTCGATTGAGCTTTGTTAACCTCATTAATCGGTTGACAAAATAAGACGAAGGCTGCATTCCGTAGGCACACCTTTACTGAAAAATCTCTTTTTGCACTGTTGAAATTGTCAAAACGGAACAAGCACAAATCAAACAAAACTCTTACCATCCTCTCCAGCCGGAAGATGGGCTCTTATTATGTCGACAGCTTCGTGTGAGAGATCTTCTCTCGTTACATCAAGTGGTAAAGCGATTAAGGATCCTTGTAAAGGAGTTGACAAGCTTTCTCTATGCTTCTGCCAGGCTCTAATTATTCTAGAAGATGTCGAATCACTCGATAGGCCCGAAGATGCTCCATCTCGTAGACCCGCGAAAACACGGAAACCACGATTGGCAAGGTGAATTGCAATCTTAAATGAAAATGAGATTAACTTTATAGTTAGTTGCATATTCCTTAAGGGAATTTATCAAATAAATACAAACCTGCAATCCGATTGCATTATCGCATGATGTAACTAATATTGGTTTTCCACCCCCTGGGATGCTATCGCCAATTTCTGGATTGGAATTTGTCCGGATTTTACACAACAGATATAGAAGTAAAGCTCCGGCTATTGAAAATAGCGCTACCAATTGTAATGCCAACACTAAAGCTGTTTGCTCATCCATTATTCAATTCTGAAAAACGAAAGTGATTCGAAAAATTAATTAAATAATAATTTCAATCGAGTACATATTCAATATTTTTGAGCATTCCACACTTTCTTGTCTATAAAGTTTTATTGGTTGTGCTTTTTGTTTTGTAAATATAATGAGAATGTTCCGGTAAAAAAAGCGCTTCGTATACAAGCTATTACACTGTTTCAAAATTATAAAACATTATCTCTTAAGACATGTTACATAAATTACAAAACGAGAGCAGTGAAACAAGTTTTATTCACATTATTATTATTATAAAGAGTTTAACGAATACGATTAATTAACCCACTTTCAACATTTTCGATCGGATCACATTTCACTGAAACTGTGTGTCTTAAAAAGGTGGTTGGTTACTTTGAATAAATTTGATTGAATTTGTTACGTTCGTTTTTTCCACGGAAACAGGAAGTTTGCTTTGTTTAAAGCAAGCATTTAATGTTTGTTTACTTTTTCTCTTTCTTTATCTTTGTCACGTAAATGTGAGTTTTATTACGTGCTTTGAATCTTAAAATGATTCGTGTTTCTTTTAGGTTTTATAGCCGTCATAGATGCATGATCTTAAATTCAAGGCTTTAATGTATAAAATGCTATGTAATGTATATTTATTTCCGGCGTAATTACATTAGAAGAAAATTTAAATTTTGAAAGGTTCGAAAGTGATTTTTACATTTAAATACCTGTTTGCTGCATTTAGAAATGATTTTTCTGTTAAGTGAGCTCTGTAATTATTAATTAGAATGATAATTTAGCAGCTTTCATTCTTAAATTATTTTGAATTATCGATCTACCTTTCTAATAATTTATTATAATTATTGTAATCCTTTGAAATAAAATAAGTCTTCTTAATTGGACGATTTAAATTAATGAAAAGAAAACAAATAAGAATGTTTGTCTCTTTTGTAGAAGACGGAACACACATTTTGCTTGCAAAAATCTTTTTCTGCCTGTCTCGGAATATCATATCTCGGATAAACGGCTCATTGATTATTATTATTCTTTTTATGTCAACTATGCTTACGATCAAGACAAGACCAGATTATGGTGTATACTTGGATTTCTTTCTACAAACTGTATATTCTAAAAGAATAGAAATGTACAGTAAAAATAAAATATCTGGAATTAAGTAAAGTGAGATAAAGCCACTAAGGTGAACTTCTTTTGCTAAAGCCACGAAGTTACTCCCTCAGTGCATTTTCAAAACTTGACCTCCCAAATTTCTCTGGGGTTCTCTCTGTTTTTACTAAAATTGTTACCCGCATTCTTCGATTGTATTTTAAAAGTGCATCTGCTTGCATTCACTATTATGCTATATGGATCAAAACATTTACTTCATAAGTTTATTTTCAGTATTCGAATTTTGGAAAATGTCTTTATTTCAATATCAAGATTTAAAATAAAAATTACTAAAACAGAAACCTTTAGAGTATTTGCTGGAAAAATTGGAATTTGATTAATCACATACGCGTAGCTTCTCGTAAATATTTTCTATTACTTCAAAGCTCAAGCCCATTATCTAGCTTCCTCATGTTACTAAGAAAGACAAAACTTAATCATTAGCTACCAAATCATTTACCTTACAATAACTTTGTAACGATTACTTTCTGCCACTGTTACAGCTGCTTGTTTAATCTCTTTCGGTGTGTCCTCGTTTTTATTTATTTATTTATTTATTTATTTCTCATTTGGAGAGATGGTTGATACTTATGGACTTCTCACTGAGAGGCTGTTTAATCTTTTTGGAGTTCTCTTCTATTTTTTTTTAAAATCAATTAGGCTTGACAAAGTTTGCAATTTTAGTAGTATAGCAAGCAAACATAGAACATTCTTGATACGCAGTTTGGGTTTCGCAACAATCTTGGAACGAGAGAAGCGCTCTTTAGCATTCAAGTATTAATACAAAGAGCGAGAGATGCCAACGCCGATGTCTGCCTGTTTCATAGACTTTAAAAAGGCCTTTGAGAGAGTAGTACACTAGAAGCTGATCGAAACTCTACGAAACTCAAATATTGACGACAGAGATATAAGTATAATATCTAATATCTATAAAAAGCAGCGAGCAATAGTTCACGTGGACTATCAGTTGTCCGAGAAATTTCTAGTACAAAAAGCAGTTACACAGGGTTGCATACTCTCTTCCCTGATGTTCAACGCGTATTAAGAACAACTATTTCAAGAGGCTCTAGAAGCAACAGAAGACGGAATAACCATCAACGGTGAAGTAATAAGTAATCTGAAAAACTGCTGAGGGGTTGCCACGACTTATAGATCGAATTGTTAACGTCAGTAAGAACTATTGAATGACACTTAATAGCAAGAAGGCACATATTATGATCATAAGTAAAAATCAAGTTATCAACACACAGTTCAAGGCAGGCACTGATAGTCTGAAGAGAACAGACAAAATAACATACTTGCCATGTAACATCATAGCCACCTGGGACCACTCATATGAGATCAAAAGCAGAATTGAAAACGCAAGAGGAGCACTCAACCACCTTAAGAAAGTACTATGGAATCTGAATTTGAACCTAAATATCCGTCTTCGAGTTCTCAAATGTTACGTGTTTTCCATTCTTTTTTGATGATGATGTTAGCGTTATTTTTCCCGCCGGAGGCGGAAGACCGTTATAAGCTTCGTTCTGAAGCTTTTTCAGCCATATGGATGTGGTTCATTGGAGCGAGGCAAAATACGTGCGTTGTTACCATTCATTGGCACCTGACCAGTCGTTGTAACAGTAGAGCATGAAGCGGCGTGTGGAGGGCCGTTGGCAGCATAGATGTCGTTAGGCTAATGTAATTGTTAGCGCGGCGACGTTTGATATTCGTACCTGAAGCGGAGTTGATGATGGGCGGTCCCTAGTAGGCGGTACTAGAAGAGAATTTTTGTTATAGGGCGTCAAGGGCGTCAATTGTTGACAGAGGTTGCGGCGGTTGCGTGGCGCATCGGTAGATATTATCTGAAGATCCTGGGTTGTTGGATTGGCCCTTGGATGGTGTAATGCGAAGAAATAGTTGTTAGGGTCATTGGCCCCGTTATGCATTAACTATAGGGTTGTTGGTGCCCATCTTCTGCCAAGCTGATGATGCCGTTGAAGTGGTTGTTATTGAAGGTCATGCTGGGCTCCGCGACAGAGGCAATGGACCATTCTTTTGTATGGTGCGGAGGCACGAACACTCACTGACGTCTCTAGCCGGCGACTGCAAGCTTTTGAGATGGATACACCACGCAACCAACGATAATGTGATTCAACGTCTGCAAAAAGAACCGGCTATTATGAATACGGTGAAGGAGAGAAAGCTGGCATACTTCGGACACGTTATGCGGAATAGTGATAAGTATCAAAGACTACAAGTGATACTGCAAGTAAAGATTGAGAGACGAAGGGAACAAGGGCGTCGTCGAATATCTTAGCTTAAAAATCTTCGGCAATGGGCTGCAATGACAACAACAAGGAAATTTGATTTTCTTTCGGTCCTTGGTGGATGAAATTTCAGTTAATATTTCCTCCTAGTTTTACTAATTGGTTTTTTATTGGATGCCATTGACAGAGATTTCTTTTCCATTTTAAATCCAGACTTAGAACTTTTTGCGAAACCTACTTACAATTGAGCTGATTGATTGTTGATTGACTGCTGGTTTCCGGCGAATCGCCTAGTCGTACTGTTGTGAGGTTGGTTGTGTTAGTGGTACGAAGCCCTATACCTAGGGGTATTGATAGATTGTTTTTTTTTGGTAATCAGCTTCTTTTGGAAGCGACCTTTCGGATCGCCGTAAAAGAGGTTTAAAGTCCTCTATATTAATTGAAGGTGAAAATCCAAAAGTGCCCTCGCAACATGCCTTCGATATGGCTTTCTTGTAATTCAACTGGTTGCCTACTATTGCATTGGTCAGCTGGCTTGGAAATCTTCAGCTTTAGTTCTGGGATGAAATTACTCCAAGAGTACGTCTCATCTACACCTCTTCGATCGGAGAACAGCTCTCATGAATTACATAAATACTCAATAGCGCCTTATTCGAAATAATAATTAAGATTTAATTATAAAAGTTGAAGGATAATTTTTGATACCAAAAAAGGGCACTATCAAAATTTATAGCTCATTGGTTGGTCATGTTTAAAAATGTTCAAAGTTTTTTTTAATCTATAAATTTCTTATTAGAAACTGGACTTGAATTGAAATTTGCTGCTTCCGTAATCATGGTTTGTTATAGCTTTCTTTCACTTCTCCGAACAGATCTGTTCAACAGTGGCAAAATATTTTTAGTAAGTTTTTTTTAAAGTCTTGTTTCAGTTTTTGGTCCAGAGTCACTTTTTGTATTTATCTTAATTTTTAAAAATTTCTCTTGGGATAACTAATAGTTCGTTTCGAGTTGGTCAAGTCTAGTTGCAATGTTCTTGAATTGTCTAGAGAAATTTTGTTCGGGTTTTGTTCAAAGTCAGCCAGCGCATCCGTAACAGCTTGGTATTTCACTGTATACGTGTCCAGTTCTGCTGATTGGATGAATCAATTCGGGACAAGCTGCTGCAGTCTTCCTGTTGGGTGAAAATGATGGTTGAATTTCCCATAACTTGTGAGGCCACTGACTGTCGCTGGTGGGCCCTTCATTGCCGTGACGAGCTCTTTATTTGCAGCATCCCATTCTTCCCGCCAAAATTGTATTCTCTGCAAAGCCAATTTATCTCTCAAGAAGATATGCACAGTGAGAACATATCGGTTATTATCTGAGCGATCTTGTTCAGGGTGAATTTTTAGGATACGGTGAAGGCTTTCGTGGCAGCACCGTGGAGGCTGCGCATAATTTTGAGGTTTCTGATGCGTGTTAGTCTGTGCTCCCATTCTGTTATCCCGTATTGGAATGTTGGAGTGGTTGTCATAGTATAAATTGTTTTAATTATGTCTGCGAAGTGCATATTGTCGATGGCTCTGTATAATGTTTAGAGCCTCGGTTGTGGCTTTCCTGATAAGCCGATCAAGATATTTGGTTGAGATTACTCTCCAGATACTCTTCTTGTTTATCTTTATTCTGATAATATTTCTCGTAGGGCCTCTGATCTTCTAGCATGTAGATGGAAAAAGGCTGTATATGACTTATCATTCTGATGCGACTGGCAAGAACACCACTGACAAAAACAGCACAATGTAAAATCGAATCTACCAGATAGCTTTGAATCAAAGCATATTCTCCTGAGAGATAAAAAACTGGATTATTTTTCATCAATATGTATAGATATATACAAAAAATGACTGGAAACAATTAAATGGTCTTTGAATGAAGTCTTGCATCAGAACTGCAGGCAGTTATGCGATAACCATTTATATTTGAATAGGTCATTTCACATCAGATTTAACAAACTTGAATGCTTCGAATATTATAGACCCAAAGGCTCCACTTTAGTCTAGTCTGGTCAAACCAAAGTTTACACATGGTGTCCATGAAAGTCACAGCCAAATTAACAGAGTAGATTTTATAGCTGAAAATAAGAAACAAAATTGCTGAGTTAAGGATTAGTAGAAAGATTAACATAAAATGATACTACTAATTTGATACGTTCGGTAAAGTTTCAAAAACTGTAGATAATTATAAGAGAACAAGATGCTACTATCCTTGGGTCCAGAAATCTACAAGTTTTTTCGAATTTGAAAATTTCAACTTTGAAAATACCAAGAAAGTTAGTAACGTGTGTGGAATTATTCTTGATAAAATGAAGAAATACGAGAATAGACACATTCAACACACAGACGCCAGTTGCTTAAGAAATGAAAATTAAAAGACAGGAGAGGAAGCAAAGTAATTAGAGGTCAATTAGAATAAGTTAAATGAGTATGTAGAAACCAAGAATAAATAAAATTAATACAAAGCTAGAGTTTATCAGAGTCTTTCTGTTTTTATTTGTTCCTGTTTCTACAATTTATTCCCAAAGCAGTGGGTTTCAAAGTATAAAGTTCTATTGACATTTAAAATCCTTACTATTCAACTTTCTTTCGTTTCAGTTTTTTGTTTATGGGCTATCCAACCAAACGATCCTTTCACATACCTTTTTCAGAAAATTATAATTTTAGGTTTTATTTTAATTGGACAGAAACAGAATGTAGAATTCAACTAACGGTGGTTTAAATACCACGCAAAAATATCACGTAAGGATTTCTAAAATACGTTTCATACACGTGTAATACGTAATGTAAAATCAATATCCAGTAATGCATTGTTGATTGAGAAACTCCTCATTAGATATTACGTACTACGTGTGCGTTAAGCAACATTAAAACAAATAGATAGCTAGTGTGCTAGTAAGCATAAATTTACCCACATTTGCAAGAAAAAATAGTGCATAACCTGGTGTCTTTTTTAATTTCCTACATTTAATACTAAATAATAGAAAGTTCTGCTTTATGGATGGTGGAAATATTGACGATGATAATAATAATACGGTAGCCGTACGCTTGGCATATTATCAGAGCTTATTGGTATGCTTGGACGATCGCGTTCCAGATCAGTAGCGCAATACAATACTTGAGTTTTCTTATTAGAGTGCAATCAGTGATGAACTTTTTATGCAATTGAATATATTAATAAAACTGTCAAAGTCACCTTTGATATCAACCAACGCCTATACTATACAAATGAGAAAGGAGCTGAATATTCTTATTTCAAAGTCGTTTGGGAATTTTTCGGCCTGTTAAGCGCACTAAATGGTTTTGTTTATAATAACCATTATTATAAAAAGCGAAATAGAATAAGGAAGTGTTCGTTTACTTTATGACAAGCTGTTGAATATTTAAACAGATATTTCATTGGTAGGAAGACTTAAAGGAAATTTCTTTATGAATATTTATACAAAAGTACTTTTACCAAATACAAACAAGGTTATAATTAAAAACATCTGTAAAAAGATAAAATTACAGAAAAAGTTTGCATTGAAAGAATGCAGCCGTGGTTAGAGATTATTATTTGATTGTAATATCTTTCCATACCTGGGCAATAGCGTTAAGACTATAAATAAACATGAATTAATTAGTATTTATTATTGCATTTGTGCGTGATTTAAAATATGCAATGCATGTATGTACATTGGAATTCCTAATAACACAATTATTCGACTTTTACATTCCTGAATACAAAATGTCGAAATAGCAGGTGATCTTATGTAATTACATAACGTGATAATTTGATTTTATTAATCCATATATGATTTAATACTGTGTAAATTTAAACATTCACTACCTTGTCTGCATTTGTTCGGTTATTTACAAAAAATATTATAAAAAGACTATAATTATTATGAACATATAAATGTACACTTTTGGTAGTTACATTGGAATTATATTGCGCAAAACAGAATTAGAGTTATTGGATTTTATGTGGATTTCTTGTAATATAAATGAAATAGAAATGTGTCAGCTTGAATGTGTTTTTCTCAGTAAGAGGGCACTTTTGTTATTATTAGAAAATACCAATGTTTATATGTATGGTTACGCCTACCGTTAGTACTGTGTTGAAGTGAATGGCCAAATAATTAGTCATACCGATCTATAATGAATCATTCCAACAAATTAAAGAGGTCTAAAAGAACAAGCTCTGGCTATAAGAACTGCTAAGTAATACAAGATTTTGTAGTTACTCATTGTCAATATAATATTAACGAGTTACTCAAATTCTAATTTATGAATTTAAAGTTTATCAAAAGTATTACTTTTATACTTTGAAATTCTCAATAAAGAATCTTAAATTCCAAAAATTTGAAATTGGGCCCAGAAACGTATTTACTAAGACCTTTAATAGTTAACCTCAACGTCTTCAATTAATTAGTGGTACTGAATAGCATTCCACATGGATCAGCAAGATGGAGACCAAAGCTTGATACTTAACCAAACCTGAAAATTTATTCATTTTATTTAGAAAATCTTAGAAACTTCTGTTCTGCAATCTAGACATATACTACTTAAAGGGTGAACACGCCAAAATCGGGACACTGAAATTACTTGATACGATTTTAAATTGAACGGGTAGAGAGTTTTGGGAATAATTACCCAGTAGAAAGACGAATAAAAGCTGACTATTGCGTTTAGTTCAATTTAATAGTTGCCAAAAAAATGTCAAAAGCAGAAATGGAATGACGCAGATTGATTTTGCACACCTTCAACGAGAATTCGGGTCTTAGTATACGTGAACTTGCTCAAAGAGTAAAACTCCCAAAATCTACAGTTGGTAAAGTTTTAAAAAACTTCAGAGAGCGTCTCACTATCGAGAAGAAGAAGGTAGTGGTGGTAAGCAGACAATTTTTCACCCTGAGAAAGAAGAGAAAGTTCGACAGTTGTTTGCGGACAATCCGAACATGTACCGAAGAAAGTAAAAATGTCACAGTCTTAGTACGTCCAAAAGGTAAAAAAGCGAGTTGGACTCAAAAAATACAAAGCACAATCTGCTCCAGATCGGAATGCAAGACAAAATTTAGCTATGAAAACCAAATTGTACATCAATTTATTGACCAAATACCCTTGCCTTGTAATGGACAATGAAACATGCTGCTTCGCCAACTCCAACTACCTTGCAGGACAAGACTTTTATACTTCAGTTAATCGCCAAGATGTTCCGAAGCATTGTAAGAAAAATAAGAAGTCGAAATTTTCAAAACAATTTGTCGTTTGGCAAGCCAGAACGTTCATATCTATAACGATAACTTCTGACATTTACATGAAAGAATGCTTAAAAAACATTTTACCTTTTCTAAATCAACATAACATCAAACCACTCTTCTGGCCAGATCTTGCAGCCTACCACTACTCTAATGATGTTAAAAGAAAGAACTTCGGCCTATCAAACAGTACTAATTGATTCTGAAAGAAAGTTTGAAGAAAACAGGTGAAGTTGCTCAAACACAAGAAGGTTTTCGACATAAGTGGATCGCAGCCTCAAATAAGATATCAAAAGAACTTGTACAAAACTTGTACGTTCAGCAGGGTAGAGTGTAAATGTAAAATTGTAAAACTAGTATACGATTTTCGAATAAATGGGGTTAACTTCTTATATCTTATTGAGTTTTAATTTCGAAAAATTTCAGTGTCCAGATTTTGGCGTGTTTGTCCTTTAATCAGGTTTAGTTCAATTCGAGATGATTCGTCTGAGTGTAGTTTTAATAAAAAGCCATATGAAGTGATGCAGATATATGCTATAAGACAACAGTTCTGCCCGAGGGCGTTCAGTATTCAAGCATACTGTACACACTCTAGAGATTTTTAAAACTTGTATGAACTGAACTGAAGGTGGTGAGCTCTGTCCAAGATTTCATTCAAAGACCATTGATTTGTATTTAACATTTACTTGGTTCCAGTCATTTTTTACACATATCAATCCAACTACCCCAATTCTTTATCCTTCATGAAAGTCTGTTTTTCTACAAAGTTGCCCTGGTAGACGTGTTTGTTACATTATGTTGGATTACAGCATCTTCCGCTTGAAGTAACCATTTTTGTAAAAAGTATTCTTGACAATCACATACATCTCAATAATGGGCCATACAAGACTTAATTGACAGATCAGAAACCCAACGAAAAATATTATTAACTGCCGAGAGTCGTTTCAAAAACCTTACCATTTTAGAGGAACCCGCTGTATCTTAAATTGTACAAGGTCTCTATTCCTATCAATAAAGTGTAGAATTGAAACAAAAAAAAAACCTTCCCAAACCTGAAACCAGATTTACTCTTTGAGAATTCTTAGAATCTGAATACATTTTTTTGTATGTAGGCAAGCTAATAACGTTGTAACTGAACTCGATCAATTCAGAATGGTCTAACAAAATCCCCATTGGCTATTGCAAAAGGTAGTTTAGGACTAGAACTGTGACGCTTCAGAAAGAAGATTTACTGGCATAGGTAGACATCTTGACCTTAATTCTAATGTTTCCCAAGATACACCCAAAAGTCGTAATCATTTTGATCGACTTCTCTACGTCAATCCTGCTCGTTCTAGCCCTTTCCAGTTTTGTTTTATATTAAATATGTTCCAGTTCCTGAAATAGTCATATTTCTCTTTGTATGTTGTATCATTACCAGTTCAGACCAGTAGACCTTTGTATTTGTTGATACGTGATGGTCTGTCTTTTTTTAGATTGTGTACTACAAGGACTTTAATATTCGAGACTTTGACGTTTGAATTTAAATAATATGATACCTTTTGTACAATAATTATTTAACAAACAGAGTAGAATCATATACTCTTATACCGTATGGAAGTCAACGACCTGGACATAGGAGAAGACATAACAGCACACGATAAGGAATACTGTGGTGAGTAAACTGCTGTTCCTCCATTTTTCTCTTACGTGTGCTTTCGTGGCTTCTCCTGTGTTCAGATCGTTGGTCTCCACACAGTATACACATTTGTGGGGTGCTTCTCAAGATCTGGAACTAATCACAATTTGAAAATGTTGTAATTTTAGTTCTTGCGCTCTTTTATAAAAATACAAGTTGATTTTACTTATAATTTTATTTATATTACGATAATTCGATAAATCAAATAGAAATTGGTTTCTTCCACTAATTGTTACCCAATGAATATTAGCCTACCGCCGTTTGGAAGTTCAAATTGCTCAGATTTTTCAAATTATTCAAGCTCCTGAATTAATTAAGTTTACCTTACTTACAGTTACACTTCCTTCAAGTTATTTAGGTCCTCCTCTCTTTAAGTCCCTTTGGAGTAGAAACGGGTGTAGCCGCCTGCAGCGATCACCGATCAGGATCGCTTTGGCTTCAAAACGGTTCAGGTTACGCTCTACGTTAATCATTTTGAGCAAACGAAATACAAACACGCGTCAAACTGCGACACTCAAGCAACCACCTCCACATCCCAAAGTCAGGCTATGCCCTCCATTAACTTTCTTAAGAAAACTAAATACGAACGCGGATCGGGCTTTGCTTTACATTAATTCTTTTAAGAAAAGTACGTATATGTGGACACGGGTCTAATTGCGTATTCTAACAGTAAGGTTGGGCTTTGCTTCCTACCACCCTTCTTAAGCAAATACGAACACGGGTCGAACTGAGACCTGCAACGGGCTATTGTGGTAGTCCAAGGTCGTGTTTTACCCTTCCCTAGCCTTTTTCAAAAATATAAATACAAACACGCTACGCCCTCCAACAGACCACCTATCTAGTGTCGGGTTTTGCGCCTCATACTCGTCCTTCAGAGAGCTAAAAACGACTACGGGTCGGACTGCAACGTTTATCTCATATCATCTGAGTTTGCCTCAGAGCACAGTAAGCTTGTTTACTGGCTTCTTAAGAGTGAGGGCAGCTTTTTTCAAGTACCATTCTAAAGAAACTTGAAGAATCAGAAGTCAATAATAACAGTAAGAAAAATATTAACTTGGTAACTTTCGCAATTTTTTTTCGAAACGCAGGTCCTTGATATGAATTCTAACAAATCTCGTTCCACTTCTCTCTCTTTTGTAGCGCGTTAGTCTAGTGTTAGAAACTCATATTAAAATGCCCAAAGGAAAAGAGCAAATTAATGTAATGTTAGCAAAATATTTTGAGAGTATTTTGAAACTTCTCAAACCATAAGCCACTCTCAAGGTACTTAGACAGTTGGAAATCTTTTATTAGATGGGTAATGACTTATGAACCAATAAGAACAAGCAAATCTGTTTAGTTCATTGAAAAATTGAATCATAAGGAATACTATAAAATCTCCTATTACAAAACTATTTTGAATGCAGAATACGTTTGATCGGGAGTTTCTGAATAGTTTGCACTACTGCAATCAACTTTGAAGACAATTACCTAAATCAAAAGTAATGCTTACTCAGAAATAGCCCTGGTAACTCCATGCATAGTTACATATTTATTTCATCTTAACTATTGATTATTGGTATTGGTTATTGGTATTTGCAACATACTTAGGCCTCGATGATAATATCGATCCTTCATAAATCAGTAAGTATTAAACTCAAAGAGGTTATTTTAACAGAACAGTTTTTTGGAGAAATGCCTTTCTAAAAGACAGCAGTCCAGTGACATGTGGAAAGTATTTTGTCCAGAAGACTTTTAACTCAAATATCTGCATATACAGATTGTCTGTCCTTCAGCAAGCTGCGAACAAATCCAAAAACAGATTAAAATTTTAGAAGACTTGTTTTCACAAAACGATTTTGATGGAATGGAAGAACTGAATATCAATGAAAATGATAATGTGGATGTTTCTGACGAAGGCCAAAAAGAGCTAATGTTAATTTAGTGTTTTAGCAAAAGTGGCAATATCTTTATAAATATTAGAGAAAACTTAAGTTCTTGGGTGTTCGTGAAATGAGGAAATGATCAGTCACCGTTCCCGATTTTTCGGGAAATTCTTTGAGGAATTTTTGGAAATCTTTCCAACTTTCATTTTTCCTGAAATTTAGCAACCTTTTATTTACACGAATCTATTTCCATACTGGCATGCTAGTGCGCATTACTCCTGTTTTGGCGGGGTTAGGTTACAACTTGAAAAGATGGTGGGAGAGGGTCACCCTTATACGGAGCTTAACATCTACCGCCTCTTCAAAAATTTTGGTTTTTCAACATTTAAATATTACATTTAGATTAGTATAAAACAAAATAATATTGAATCAATGTACATAGATATAGGCGATATGCAATCAATGTTAAACTTAGGATTAAAACTGTTCATGAGAATTAAGGAAAAGAAAAAGAAAAGAAAACATTAAATGTTTATGAGATTCACAAATCACAAGTAGTATCTTGTTTAAATGCCGACTATTAGCACTAGAACATTCATTTTACTGCCCTATCGGTAGAACACACAGTCGATAACCACCTCGCGTCGTAGTTCCATTGGAAGTTTTTATATTTACGACAGAAGCAATTCCGTCAGCACTAGGATGGACTTCCAGGATCCTTCCCGATCTCCAAAGAAGTGGTGGTAGATTATCACCTTTAATAATAATTATTGTATCGATTTTCAGGGACGTAGCTGGGCGTTGCCATTTATTCCTACGTTGTAACTCAATGAAACACTCGCTTTGCCAACGACTCCAAAAGCATTGCTAGAGCTTTTGAATCTTTTGCCAACTGGACAACCTGTTGTCGGAAAGGTTTATCAAACTTGGTTGGATTGGTGCCGTGAGTGCTTCTCCAATTAAGAAATGTCCCGGGGTTAGCACTTGAAGGTCGTTGGGAACATTGTTTAATGGAGTTAAGGGTCTTCAATTGAGATATGATTCGATTAAGGAAAGGAGCGTGTACATTTCTTCAATACTAACTATTGAGCTACTTGTTACTCGCTTAAAATGATGTTTAGGCGCCTTGATCACCTGCTTCCCAAATGTCCCCCATGGATGAAGGTAAGCTTCGGGGAATGAATTTCCATCTGATACCCTCATCCGTCAAATCTGCAATGACTGTGTTTTTGAACTCTTGCGAATTAAGGAATATTTTCAATTCACGTACCTCTCTGCTGGTTCCTACAAAATTAGTTCCGTTATCAGATCACAATTAAGCAACTTTACCGCTACGCGTCATCATTCCTTTAGAGTGCTTAAAAGAGTTGCTGATAAATAATCAAACGCTAACTCCAAATGTATAGCTTTTGTTGCAAGACAGACAAAAACAACTATACATAAGATTTTATTATTTTTCTTTTACCATGACCTCTGCTTTCTGGAATGCTAATTGGTCCCGCGTATTTAATTTACTCCACAGTTTATAAATGGCCTACACGGTGTGACGGGTTCCATGGGTAGATTTCCTATAATTTGTTCATAAAGCAGTGGTTTTGTGTGGAAGCATTTCATGGATTTATGAATGATACTCCATACAACGGCTTTTGCCTACAACAGGCAAAAACACAAGCCAAACAGCCTGTATACTCGCATGTAAATTGTTAATGAGCGTTTCTCTAATTATTAGCTTTGTTATTATATGACTTCTTGGCAAAAAAATTTGATGCCATGAATCGAATTGCAATTTTGAATTTTTTAAGCATCCCCCTACTCTAATTATGCTTTTTGTGTTTAACTCTATTCCGTCCTATATCGCGTTGTATTTATCTTTGATCTAATTTTGTTGTTTCGCTATATGCAAATGTAGCTTTTATGTTTCTGCAAAAACATATTTTGCAAGTTAATTAATTAAAATTATAATTTGTTAAGAATTAAAAGAGTAAACTTAAAAATGTAACAATTAGAGAAAATAAAAGCATAGATGATATAAAGTGTTTCCGTAATATGATAAAGAATATAATAATTTAGTAAAAACTACATAGACAGTGGCAACCTTGTTTGCTGATTTTTACATCTTTTTGTTTTCATTGAAATTACTTTATCTCCTTAGGAAATAAAAACAAACCACTTATAATTTTATAAGGTTAATTCAAATTTTCTAGATTATATCTTTTTAAATAAATATTCCAATTAGCACATCAGTAAATGTAATTAAAATCGCCTTAACGTTGAGCGTTTTAAATTGTTTTGTATTTGTTTAACTTGGTACTTTAGTATTATTATGGGACTTATCTAATAGAGTTCAGCATCGGTATAAATAAATATGTCGTCTTATAATACCGAAAACAAAAAAATAGACAAAAATGTGTCTAATAAAAATTACATAATAAATACTTCTGTGTTACATCAACTACAATTCAATTCTTGAAGAGATGAACAGTGAATACTATCTCTGTACTTCAGGTGCTCGATCTAAAACGTTGTTTACCAATACACAGTTCTTTGTAAGCTCGAAATATCACATAACCTCATAATGAAACGGAATGTGCTTCTTTATCAGTTGTATGTTATAACTTGCTGCAATGGCACAAAGAGAGTGGTGGCAATTGCACGAATTAAAATTCTAGCCAAACATCAAAACAATAAAAAATAAAACGATAATTAAAATGCTCAAGGCAATTAAATAAACTTGATTTATTAAATTCTCATATAATTATGTTAATATTTAGATAGTAGGACACTCCGCGTATCTCTTCAGCTAGCTTTTCTCTATATACCAATAAAGCTTTATTGTCCCATTAGACTTACTTTAATCTACTACTACTTAATTTTAATATGCAAATTTTATCTTAGAAATAAACACCTCGTTTATTTTATAATGACCTATATTCACCCACTAACTGTTTTTTTGAATACACTTAAAATTCAAATACATAACCGTTCACGCTTTTATATGTCATCGCAATACCTACAATATAAAAGGACCTACCTACATTCGCGTACGCAAGTGAAAGCCAGAATTTATTATATTTTGTATTTACTACATTTGATATGGTTTATATAGCTGGGGTTTTTTGTTCCATTTTGTTCACTTTTACTTTCTCGCATTTAATGTGTTTTTAAAAATTCAATTAATGTTTTTATTTCACTTTTTAAGACGTCTACTTCTAAGTAAGTGCAATTATTTAATTAGCAAATTAACATGTAATCCTTAACCATAAAAATTAAATAGTTGCTACTGCAACAACACACTGTAGGAGTTGTACATAAAAATATTCTAAAAATAATTAATTACTCAATGCCATCTAGTACATTTTAGTAAATAAAAACACACACCTGCTGAAAAGTTACCAAAATTAATGGGTTCACTTGTCCTAATTGATTTATAAATGTTTATTAAATGGGTATATCAAACTAGATTTCCTTTTTATTAATATATCATAGTACACTATGTATATCTTAATGAGTTGCAGGTGAAATTGTCCAATCGGTCAGTTAACTGAGTTCGTGCAAAGAGAAACCCACGTTTCTCCTCCGCTAATGGAAACATTAAATTAACACAACTTATGTGTGTTGATTTTGTATTTACAATACTGACTGGTAGGATGGCAATACGACACAAATAGCATTCCTTTAATAATCATCATTTAACTATTCAATTCTGTTTTGCAATTATCAGACAATTAGAATAATTGTTATTATTAACATTTATAAAGGTCAAATTACGACTGACAATGAAAAGTTTGCAATTTATTTTGCTTTTATTGTAAGTTAGCAAGGTAGGGTAAGAGTAGAAATGTAGCAGTATTAAATTACATTGTCCTATATTTAATGAATGGCATTATTAATAATAAAGCGGTTCGGAATTTAATGAGATAAAGTGATTTACAAAAGGTTGTTCCTTTGAGATATTTTAGATTAAAACAAGGTCGTAGTATTCAGGATAAAGGATAACGTGTTTGGTGTAAATAATAACACAGATCTTATCTTTGTATACTTGTATTGTGACGATAAGTTAAGGGG
>VTPC01002589.1:0-24844 GCA_011009095.1 Ignelater luminosus | reverse complement strand
GGGGGGGATTGCAGTCTTTGGGAACTACAACTCCATTTGCTCATACAACTCTTTTATTGATTTAGCATAGTGGCAACTGGCTAAGTCTGGCCAAAATAATGGTTATGACTTATGCTCTTGTAGAAAAGGCAGAAACCGTTTTTGCAAGCAGTCCGTTTTGTAAATGTCCTGGTTTATTGTTCTCGTGGTGATGAATGACAGACTTCTTTTTCCACAGCTACAAATAGCTTACTAAAGTAAGTATTTTCTTGGATACTTAGACCTTTTTTTAAGTTTACAATCTTCTGGAGCATCTTTACGACTTTTGCTGGCGTAAAACTCGTGACCCGGAATTTGCTTTGATATAAGTTTTGTCAACCATCACCATGCATTCATATCTTGTTAAAACATTTTTGTGCAATTTTGTCGATCTACGTTTTGGCAGTTAAATTCTGTTTAGCATTACGATCGGGTGCGATTTTTGCCTTATAACGTTTTAAACTAGCTCTACTCTTAACTTTTTGTACATATAATTTGGACATTTTTATCTTTTTAGTCACATCACGCTATGACAACTTGGGATTGGATACAGAAAGCTGTAATACGCGTTGTTTCTTCTTTTTGTCCTTCACTCCTTGTTTTCCTCCGCTTCCTGGCTTTCTTTTTACTGTTAAACGGTCTCGGAACTTTTTTAAAACAGAACAAGTAGTTGATTGAGGATAATTTAACTTTTTTGCTAGTGCTTTGTAACTTATTAGAAGATTTTTAGTGTTTTCGTGCAAGATAATTTTACGTAGCTGCAGTTGACGGCTTGCCATGTTAACAACGAATGAACAACAAAAAATATCATTTGTCACATTTTGTTTCTATGGCTACTAGATATGCTTTGTCAAAATAAAAAACGACCTATGTCTCTTATCTTAGCACTAGTAAGTTCTAATTCGTGCCCAGGTTTTGGCGTGTTCAACCTTTATAAGTTTTGCGAGGCCCTACTAGATGGTTTATGACGAAACCTTTACTATCTGATTGACATTTTTCGCGACATTGGCGCTTATTAACTTGACCCATTTGCCTATTTTTAAGTTAACAACTAGTTATACCGTCAAGTCTGCCCGACTCTGACTCTACGAGCTGGTCAAGAGGCTTAATAGTTCTATGTTGATGGTAAGTTATAGCATCCGGGTCACAAAATCCCGTTTTTCCGAAACAGTTACTTTACTTATGCCCGGTTTCTGAAAGCTGGTGTTATGTACCATATAGTTATTGGATGCATAATTTTATAGAACTGATAAAAATTTCTTAAGTGTTTCCCAAAATATTGTACTGTACTTTATAACTATCGGCTTCCTAAGTAGTTACGAGAAAAATCGATAGGTAGCTACTGCACTTGCAACATTAGAAAAACAAAAAAAAGAAATAATTTGAAACTGTTACACATTTTCCAACAACACTGTTGTTCTATACCGGCACTTTCATCTTAAACATAATCTGCTGTCAGCGATCGGTAAATGAAAAAAGCCGCGCGAAACCTCAAGTGATGTAGAATGCGCCGGCGCTACATAACTTATCGTACCAACTTGCTGCGATAACTTGTGAAGCCGATATCGGTCCCATAAATACAACATAGCGTTTGAAAAACAATCTTTGGCAATTTATAGAATGCATAACTTTATCGGTTAGATAAATTGCTTTCAGAAACCGGGTATTAAACATTCGCATTACGGTACATAGAGTCTTAATTGCTTTTACTATGAAATTGTGGATGACCTTAATACACTGAATTTCCGTTGCTGTCTATAGGATGATTCTCAACTTCTTTTTTTTTTTGCTTTCAAAAGGTAATAGAGGACCATAAAAGGAACCTAAATATGTTAAATTGCATTGACAAAATATTTGTGGGTTCAAAGTAGCTAACTTTAATAATAAATGATGGAAAAGATAACCTTCACACTTCAAAAAGGTATATCGAAACTATTGCAACAAAGAAAGCTTAATTGATACAAATTTCAGTCCCTTCACACAACTCAAACTGAATTTGTTTAGTTGTAGCAGATTTCTCAAAACAAAGCTATTGTATTTTTATTAATTTTGTACCACAAAATACAGAAGTTATTAAACACGACACCCAGCTATTTCAATACTGAAGGTATACTACTTGTGTTAATACAATTTAGCGTAGATCAGTTCCTTTGATGCGCCTCTATTACCCATTCAAAAAAGTTAAGAATCACCCTGTTGAAGTAAAAAAGTTATTATCTTTCTCTTTGAATTCGAGTTATTAGGGTTCAACTACATAACATTACTTATTATTTTAATTGCATGGTCCTTTAAAAAAGTAATAGTTAGGGTACCTAATGAAGAAGAATGATAAAGTAGGGGTGACAAAATACCAAAAATCTACGTGTTACAGATATGCAGATTGTGAGTGCATTTTTCTTGCTCGAGTTGAATTCTCAAATCATCTTAAAAGACGTTATTAGGCTAGACCGTTATTGATATAATGCGCAGAATTTCTTAAAGTTAATTAGTATTATTACTGTAACAAATTAATTATTTAAAAATCTTGATTTACGAATTAAAATTATAGAAGCTTGAGAAAACCATTCATTTTGTGAATTTCTTATTACGTACTTACAGATATTTTTTTCTTCATGGTAGACACTTCTAGGTATTTAAAACGGATATATTGTAACTTCATCTACTAAACTGGTAGTTATTTAAAGATTTTTAAATAAACCTAATGGTTTTCTAGAGAAAAGTGGAAGAACTTCTTGAGCTGTATTTTGCTTAAATATTAGTAGCTGTATATAAACATGGTTTAGTATTAGTTAAAATTGGTGATGTAGAATCTCCAAGTAAGAAGGAAAATATCTTCTTCGTATTGCAGTTACAGCTGTTCAAAAACCAGCTCTATACTAATAAGAAAATATCAGAAGAAGCTTAGTCATAAGCAAATAGAATGAGGTTTATTAAATCAATCTTGGCCTGACTTTTTGAACCGCCCGAACTTATTGAATTTCTGAGCTAAGAAAACCTTTGCTGTTAATTCATTCTAAAGACGCGTTAATAACTATTTTTTCATACTAAATGAAAAGTCATATTTTATTTTATGTTTACTTTCTACGAGGGTGATCTGAAAAGTTTCCGACCTCAACGTGAAGATGGCAGCACTCGTAAATAAAAGCTACTAAATTTCGTTGTTCATCTGTTGACAGTTCACTCAGCAAAGTTTCAGGCATTTTGAACGTGCAGTTTTTATGTAACAGTCGTTTGAGTGAGTTGATGTGAGTTTTTTTGTGAAAATGGACAAAATTGAGTATCGAGCTGTCATTAAATATTTGTTTTTGAAAGGCAATACGCTTTCGCAAATAAAAGATGAGTTGGATTTTGTGTATGGGGACTCTGCACCATCATTTACCACAGTGAAAGTTTGGGCTGCTGAATTTAAACGTGGCCGTAAGAGCTTGGGAGACGATGAACGTTCGGGACGTCCAACAACTGCAACTACCGACGAAAACATCGCCCAAGCTCACCAAATGGTGCTAGACGACCGCCGAATTAAAGTGAGAGAGATAGCAGAGGTTATGAACATGTCAAAAGAACGTGTTTGTCACATATTAAATCAACATTTAGGCATGAGAAAGCTGTCCGCGCGTTGGGTGCCGCGTTTGCTCACGTTAGACCAAAAACGTGTTCGAATGAATATTTCCAACGCTCTTTTGGCGCAGTTTAGGCGAAATAAATCCGAGTTTTGGCGCCGATTAATTACTGTAGATGAAACTTGGATACACCATTATACGCCCGAAACAAAAATACAGTCCAAACAGTGGACTGCAAAGGGGGAACCGGCTCCAAAAAAAGCAAAAACTGTTTTTTCGCCTGGGAAAGTGATGGAGACTGTTTTTTGGGATAGTCATGGAGTTATTTTAATTGATTATCTTCAAAAAGGAAAAACCATTACAGTAGCATACTATGCATCATTACTTGACAAGCTGAAGGCAGAACTTGCGAAAAAACGGCCACATTTGCAGAAAAAGAAAATCCTGTTTCACCAAGACAACGCACCGTCTCACACCGCAGCGGTTGCCATGGCGAAAATCCACGAATTACGGTTTGAACTGCTTGACCATCTGCCTTACTCACCAGATCTAGCCCCAAGCGACTTCTTTTTGTTCCCTCATCTAAAAATTGCGCTCGGAGGACAAAGATTTTCGTCAAATGAAGAGGCAATTACCTTCCTGAACAATTATTTTGCAGAGAAAAATGCCGAGTACTATTTGGACGGGTTACAGAGATGGGAGCCTCGCTTGGAGAAGTGTGTAGAGTTACAAGGAGACTATGTTGAAAAATAAAAAAAATTTTCAGAAAAAATGTCTTCTATCTTTGTTAGGTTGGAAACTTTTCAGACCACCCTCGTAATGTAGTTTTTGCTTCAAAGCTCTAAGAGTATTAATATCAACTTGATTAGTATGCCTGGCAGGCGTTCTTATACAAAAGTTGCATAAACAAACAATGAAAACAACTTGATGCAAAATCCACCCAACAATTCACGACTGGTGTCATATGTATTTAACTGTACGTATAGTTTTTTCAACAACTACTTAGAAAACAATTAGCGCAACCTGACTTGATGAAAGTACTGTTTATGTCTAATTACGTGTTGCTTGTTAAGTACTCAAAAGGTTCTTTTTCGATCTTTATGTAAAAACAGAAATTAAACATAACAGGATTGCTTACGCGCATGGCTGTGATCAGGGTCAAAGTTCCACTAACCTGAAACAGAATGAATATTTTAATTTGATGCATGAGTTTATTAAACCTCATACTCGCCTGTTTGTTTTTGTTTAATATTCACATACTGTAGTTGTTAAAATTCTAAATTAAAGGATTGTTTGTTTTGTATTTTAAATTTTAATCTCGTTTCTACCATAAAAATGTTAAAAAGAAACTTAAAATATTCAAAAGCTTATTTTGTTTATTTTGTTTTTGAAAATTTGTTAACATTATAAACAATACTTATATGGTTCTGTGTTTAGATTTAAATTTCAATTTTACGGTAATAACAGAAAATGCCATAAACATGGTTATTAAAATAAATTGATTATAACTAAAATTTATTTTAATGTGACTATTTTGGTGTATCTTCACTTCAGTAAGTAACCAAATTTGTTACCCTACGAGGTTGAAAGGAATGCTAATCCAATGAGCATAAATTTAATCTAATCCATTCGAGCTCATAACGCAATTAGCTATTCTCGGCTGAATTCCGTAAACAAAATCCTACTAAGCCTTTAAATTCCGGTTGCGTTAAACCTCTTTACATAGAATGCATAATTTAAGTGTATATTTTCCACAATCACCAGCCAAAAACTTTGGACAATAGAAGTCGTGAATCTATATTGTTCCCAACAACCAATATACAGAAGAGCCGTACGTGTTAAATTATACACTTGACAAACCAAAGTAAAATTTTTATTTAAAAAAGAGTCGGCAAGTACAAATAACACCATGTAATCAAAAAGTAAATCAAAGAGAAAAAATTACAACACTGGGAGGGTTTTCAAATTATCCTTTGTAAACTTCGTTTGGGTGTAAGATTAAATATTATTTGCATTTCCTTAACACGTTACAAAGAAAAAAGAACCAAAAATAAAAAGTGAACTCTCATAACCACAATTAAAATTCAAAATTTTGCATAGCAAAGCCAACTTAAACTCGGCAAAAAGCAAGATCAATCTCATTTTAAATTCTGATGCGGCTTGTGGCTTTGTTGGGGAAATTTTCGAAACTTTTAATGTAGTGAAATTACCATAAGGTGTTTTTTGTTAGGTAAAGTGAATTTATAACAGCAGACAACACTATTCATTATTCTCTCGAATTAACATTTTAACATTAAGCTGTTTCAACTTTACTCATTTTGTGGTTATAATCAAACAAGACGCTTTATTAATCGTTTTTGTAATACGAAACCATTGAGGATAAATTACAAGAGTTAGCATGAATTTTCCTTCACTATAAAAGTGCTGTTATTTCCATCAGAGGAGACTAAGAATGGGCGTGTGCGTGGAACGAAATCAAAGGGGAGTAGAGCGACTTCAAATAAATCTTTTAGTATTTCCTATGTCGCGGACTTTTCTATATGGCATTGTGTCTGAAAGTATTTCTCGTGTTGTTAGTAATTTTTCTAAACGCCAGTATATTATATGGCATTTCCTTTGAGAAATCTCAGATTGAATGGACACTGACGGAAATCCAAAAGAGAGAAGATTATATAAAAATGGCTTTCGGAATTTATCTATTTATTAAATTACCAACTTTTGTTTGTTTCAGATGATAAACTACTTAGCTGAAAATTTTAATTATCTTAACAACACCAATTGTATTATACACAAGAAAAGATAAACAAATTTTTAATAGAGGCAAAGAGGCCAAATTCTATTTAAACAGAAATTCTTTTGACGAAATATTCACCTCCCAGATTCTTTATTACCAATGGAAACCTTTCTTTGAAGTTCTTTCTATAAACGTCTTTTAAAAGCTATTTTTAAAGGATTCTTCTATTTATACTTTGTAGGGATACATTTTTATGATGTGATCAACCATATTAAAATTTTATTAAACCATATTTTCCTTTAAAAAATAATACAAAGCGTTATTTAAGGTCAGTGTCTTCAATCGTTTTTTTCTTGTGACACCCAGTCTACTTATTTTCGTCAGAAAATGTTAAAACAATATAACTTTTAAATTGTTAATTATAACCATAAATCAAATTTAATAATCGTGTTTAATGGGGTTGTTTGCAAGGCTTTGTAATCTCCCTTAGTACGATCTTTTGTATGTGTTGCGAATACCTCTCTATGTTCTGCTAACTAGATAGAATAAACAGATCAGTCTTTTTGTTCTCATTGAGGATGGTTGTTTAAGTCATGATAGCATTAACCGCACATTTTAGTTCCTTTTGTCCAAAATATTTATAATCACTTAATTACTAAAACCGTTGTTTTGTTTTGCTGTTCTACTATAGCAATCGTTTTTGTGGTTCTGGACTTTATTAGAAATTAAAATCTTAATTGAACAGGTCTAAAGACACCTTTTCAACTAGAATTTAAACATAACGACAGTTTGTTTTGTATAAGAATCTATCTTGAATTGTCAATGATTTAAGAACAAGCTCCGATTATGACTTTCTCACTATTTGTTAGATTCCCTCCATCATTCATAGTGTAAATGGTACAATGCCAAAACTATTTTCAGACTAAAAAAAAGAATAAAGCTGCCAGTGTAGCCCAAACCTAGTGCTTGCGATCATATTCGTCTAGAGCAGTGTTTTTCAGCTTTTACTGTGTAATTTCTTAATTCTAACATAAATAGGAGGTCGATGGTTTGAATTATTTTTCTTAATTTTATAGGAGAATAAAACCTACAATTAAAGTATTATTCGCTTTAGTTATAGTTATCTCATTATGATTCAGTTAAACATTCTCTCTTGCCAAGCGTTTGGTCTAATTATAAACAGAAAACGATGCGAGAAAGTTTGTTCGAATAGAGCAGTCTAATACCATTTTCATAAGCAATGGTTGCTTGAAGAGCTTACCTCATGAAGCAAGCTAAATCGCTCTAACCAGCTTTAGATAAAAAATCAGACAACGTCAAAATCTAAAATCGTTCTTTTTGATATTGTCTGTGAGTTATATTATGAAACAGATGATATAGAAGAAGATACCTATAAAGCTTGCACAAAAAAATGTCTTTTGTATCACTCTAATAAATAAGATTATTTTGTTGTCCATATCAATCAATTTTACAAATAAGAAAGATTTGTTTAAAAATTTTTTCATTAGGAAAAGGCAAAAGTGTATAACGCCCAATAGAACAGGCATCTCGTTTTTCCGGATTTTTGACACATTTTTAATCTTTTACATTTTGCTTAGACAGCTATAGCAGTTTGTTAGTTTATCTTCATTTTGTACAGTAATAACCTGTTGTTAATGTAACCAATTATATGATACCGCCATTTTTACTACTTTTTAACAAGTTTCAAGGTTTTTAGGACTGAATGCTAAAACATCAAAAATTCTCCAGTTTCTAGGTTGAACAAAATATCTTACCAATAACCAACAAAACGAATTTCAGTTTGTTTATTTCAGTTTTCTGTCACGTTCTTCTCATACTTTACAATTCCAATTCAAAAGTGTCGAGTCGTTGTGTTCTCATCCCACTTTCTCTGATTTCAATCCATTGGCATTTGTTCTTAAGACTAAACATGGTGTGGATTCCAAAAAATGTTTCTGTAACAGTCAATGATTTTATTAATAGTTTCTTAGACAATGATTTGGTAGTGTGCATAATATTTGTTTTCTTCAATCATTAATCTGACTAAATAGTGATAATTAGTAATTGAATCTGGTGTTAATCATAGGTCAGTTACTCTTCAAGATATCTTAATTTTGTTTACATAAAAAAGTTTTGTGTATAAGTATAACTTGGTTACATCCAAAGATAAATTCCCGTTTGTTCCTATTCACCTTTATCATTTAGCTCTGTAAATATGCGATGAAATGTCTAGTGGAACTCGACATCGTTTGCTCTCATCTGTTGATAACATGTACTTGATACTTTCGTCCTCCGTACAGTTGCAAAAAGGATTCATACATTTCCAGCTTGGTTTAACAGAGTGAAATAAAGAAAATTCTCTAACGGATTTTATTATAATGAGCTCAGAAAAGTCAGAGTCTTAGTGAAAATACAAATATCGGTTGCTCATGCAGCATACCTTAATGTGTCTGAATCCTCTATCAACACAGATTCTATTAAATTTTGATTTGTAGAACACCAACATCAAGGAACAATAAGAATTGAAGGAACATTAAGTAAAGGTATCAAGAGCTTTGCCAATTCCCAGGAAATTGTAGACGCGTCTGCACACACATTTTCGAGCATCTAATGCTTAACGGTATCTGCAGCAAAATGACATCTTAAATATGCCGTGCTGTTACTAAAGGTGACCTATTGAAGCTGTTAGCCACGCTTCGTAACAAACCAATAGCTGATGACAGTCTCATATCAGTTATTTAGTTAGAGACTATTGGTTTGGGTTTTGTATCTTCTTATGAGTCTTGCTAACTTATCTATTAAGTCTTCCATGTTTCCCGAGAAGTGGAAAAGAAATTAAAATAGCGTCTGTTCATAAAAAGGAAGATACTAGGTGTCGAATTTATTTCCGTAATCTCTGATTTCGCAAAAGTGCTTGAACAAACAACAACCAACATGAAAATTGGCATTTACCAATCTTGCTTGTTTTATACAGTTCCTCTGCGAGAATATTGCTCATGGTCTTCTAGTTGATTTTAGTTAAGCATCCCGTACCATACTAATACACAAATGCTTCAACTTTGGATTCTCTTATTCAGCACTTACCCTGATGCAGTCATATCTTGCAAACAAAATCAACTATTATACATAGTACAATGCCTTTTTTGTTGGATTCTTTTTGCCATATCTAGAGTCCAACAAGGCTTGCATCTTGGTTTTTTGTTGTTGATCCTGGTTTTAGATGACCTGTTACCAAGTGTGAAATGCCGCTGATGATGCTAAAACCTTCAACTGCGTACTTTTACATCTTTATGTTTAAACTTCAAGCTTAGGTTAACTCTTTCTTACGCAAGTACCACCTAATGAGAATTAGACTTCAATCTGTTTCACAAATCAAAGACCTTGGAGTTCGGTTTGAATCAAAGCTATCTTTTCAGAGACAGATAGAAGTCTCCTCTTGTGCGCTTCGAATGCTGGATTTTGTTATCATAACGGCAAAGCTTTTCCGAGATTTTGCTACCTATTTCATCTAGCTTATATTATACTTTTGTAAAAAGTCGCTTGGAATACCAATGGGGTATATGGTATTCTTTGTATTTTTCAAAACAATTACCTATAAAATGCTTAGGCTTAAGAAGATTGGTTGTTTTCATAGATAGCAATATCAGTTATTGTCTCCTACTAGAGGAACACTATTTCGAATCACTTCAAGAAAAGAGAAAAAATTCAGTGCTATAGTTTTGGCAAAACCCGTCAACGATAAGAAACTTCCCAGAACTAGATCTGACTGTACATTTAAAGATTCTGCTGCAAGAACCAATGCCAAAGTTAGATATCCAATGATTAAAAATTCTAACCGACTTATCTTTTGTACTTAATCATTCCAGCGCTTTTGTTGTTTTTTATCAATTTTTATGCTGCTCTATAAATTGATTTGTATATCTTTTGAGCAATAGATTCCATTCCATTCCAGTCTTTAATGGTTTATCTGAATAGCATTTTCCAAGTTATCAATCTTACTTCTTGTTTGCAAATGAACTGAAACTATGTATCACACCTTAGCACTGTGCTCTGGTTTTCACAAAATATAAATAAACGTAATGTTGTTAAATCCAAAATCCAAGGTCAAAATGATGTAAAGAATCTGTTTCAAGCTAGAATTCTATTCTAATGCTACAAACTAGAATATCGGTAGGGCAAAAGTTTAACATTTGTTGACTCACAATTCGATGTTTTCAAATAAAAGCTGACTTTAAGACTGCCACTTTGACTAGGAGCATTTCTTCCATTATATATATCTTTCAGGCTTTGAAAATTGTTGTTATATTCTTTTGCTGCAATGGCGTTTTTTTTGATAATGTTAACGCTATTACAGCAGTTTCCAAAAAAAAAAAACTTTAATAACAATAACTAAATGGGATCTAACAGGAAGATCCCAGAGAATCAGCAGAATTTTGCTAGGACAGGATTTCAGAGACGGAACCGTAAGTAATTATTGTCTAAAGTACCTAACAATATTAGTAAACTTGCATTTTCTAAAACTATAATAGAAGAAACTCAATTGTAACAGCCTTAACCTCTTCCTAAGCATAGTTTCGAGTTTTTAGTGAAAATTTCAGTCAAAACATTCTGTATACCTAACTGTACAGTTCCATCGTTTTCTGACTACTGTTGATAATTACTGTCACAACCAGGAGTTGCTCTGGCACATTTAACACAAATTCTGTACTTACTTGGCCTTGGAAAACTACAAATCCTCAATCTTAAAGTGAATCTTTAACTATACATCACTTTTCTTACATTTAACTTTACTTGCTCATCACATTACTCTATATAATTTCTTTTTCTCACTAGAAATTCATTCATTATGTAGGATTACACCTAACAGTTTTGGTGTTGTTAAATTATTTGTAGCAAAATGTACGCAACTAAATTCCAAAGATGTAGTTTTTGATTTTTGACTATAACTATTAAAATTTTAAAAAGTCTTTTTTACATGGTGCGATGGAAAAACAGTAAGCTGAAATATCCCGTATATTTTGGTATCTTAAGATTTCATTTTCATTGCTGATTTCAACAAATCACATTGTGGAGATTTAAACTAGGTTTGGTATTATTCAAGTATTATTTGTGAAATGTCATCAAATTATTGGTTTTATTATTTTGAAAGGGTAGAAAAATTGTTTTCCTTTGCAAAAATCATTATTGAAGTTAAAATTAATCCTTGCTGACATAGAGTAACCGAAAAAAATCCAAAATCTAATTGAAATAATTTAAATGAAATATCTTGTTACCTCTTGTTTAGATGTATATCCCGAAAATGTTAAATTAATACATTTCAAGGCATACCGTTAAAACATTTTTGATGCTTTGAATTAGCAAGTACAATTAGTATTAACATAGTTAAGCGTTTATCCTAAATTCTGATGTTTTTGTTAAGGGTTTTATATACATCTCCAATTTAGTAGCAACAAAAACTTACTCTAAACCCTTTACTGTAAATGTCATACTGTTAGTTCATTTGCATGTGGCGCATCTGTCTACGTATGAATAATTATATTTCTTTATTAAACTGTTTATTAAATTGTTAGGATACTGGAGAATTTTAAAAACACTTAAAACGATTTTTTATAAAATACTGAATTACAAATACAGTTTAGTAACGAGTTAAAAATTTATTTTATTTGTTATAAAAAAACTGATAGTTTTCGCAAATTTTAAAAAAACTATAATTATTATCTTCCGTATTTATTCGACAATTCAGCAGAAGATATTACTTTTACATGAAACTTTTAGCAAAAGAAAGCTTTTTCGAAAAACCTAGAAATAATATACCATTCCATTCAGAAAAAGCCTACTCTTATCTTAAATTCTTTGTTTGATGTAAAGACATGCTCGGAAATCGAATAAAAAGTGTTTTATCTCTTGTTCTTTTCACTTTTTCGATATCTCTGAAAATTAACTAGAAACATTGTGAAATCGACAAAAAAGTTTAGGTATTTCTTTAATAAAAGAAAGATTTGAATCAGTTATTTCGAGCAGAATAAATGCAAGTAATAAATTTTTTACTTCAGTTTGATTTTACAGAACAAAATTTCCTGTCAATTTCCTTTACTATTTTTGTCATTATTTAGTCATAAAAACTTTCATGTCTCTGAACTATTTCTTAAAATCATGTGGAAATATAATTATGCACCAGAATAAAGCAATGTCGAAACTAACTTTTTACACCTAATTTGACTCATGGGACTTATTTAGTATGCAAATAAAATTTCTTTTTGCTTTTTAGTATCTAATATTGTAGTTACTTTCGTATTAATTATCATTTTTTTATTCCAGACCCATAGCTTCATCTTGATAGTACTTAAGAATTCCAATTGATGTGAAAGCCGTTTATAGCCTCTGATACGTTTCAAAGTGCAGTACTTCCATCCAGACCTCGCTTGCAATTTGCTATTCCACTTTTTCTTACGTTTGAGTTATACTATCTGACTATTTCTCAGTGAACGATAACTTCAACGTTTCACAAGTAAAAATCTATAGAAGTCACGTCAAGAGGGACTAAAAATTGAACGACTCTGTCCAATTTATGAACTATTATGTTCTTTCCAATTCTTAATTTGGCATTTTTATTTTGCTATCAGGAAGAAAAGGAGTGCAATTATTAAATATCGCTATTTGTTATAAAAGTATATCTCTTAATACTCTGCAAACCAGACAAGTCAAAAGTAATTTATCTTAATTTACACCGGCAAAAACCATTTAATGAAAATTTTCTTTTTTTAAAAATACCGTTTTTGTGTAAACTTGATTTATTTTAAAACGTAGTACGTGAACTAAATTTAAATCTGCTTTAAATTCAAAACCACCCGCAATAAAACGGAAAACCTAAATAAAGTAATTAAAGGCGAAATTGTTTTAACAACTATAAAACGCTAATCCCATTACTGTCCCCTGAAATTAAACTTTATCCAATAGCAAGCTGTTGACAGAAAACCATTAACAAGCGATGCAGTCTCTTCTTTTATAATTACAATTAACTAATTACAGTTACTACAAATGTAACTTACTTAGAATTAATATCACATTTTATAATGTACCAATCTTTGTAGGCTAAAGCTGGAGCACTAATTTAATTTCACTAATTAACTTCAAAGCTGGTATATGAATCTCAAAGTATCCTCTCTCAAGTTTGCTAGAATTCTGATTTTAATTTTCACTGTTAGTACTACTTATTGTTGTGACTCATCATATAACAAAATTTTAATTAAAAATATTTTTGGTAGAATACTCGTTCGCCAAAACTTCAAACCAGACATTGATTTATTTGCCTTGTTTCCATTTATTTGAAAGTAAATTCAGCTCTAGCTTTTCTCTCATTGATTAATTATTTAAAAATCAATTTCGTAGAATTTCAAACGAGTACACAATCTAGAAGATAATTTCAGATGATTTAAACTACTTAAAGCAGTAATTTAATTACATTCCCGTTTGCAATGTATAAAATTTGCGTTTAAATGTAAAGAAAAATTAATTTAATTTTGTGAAAAACTTGCGCGTACGCACACGTAGTACATACATAATCAATCAGAAAGTTTAAAACCATTTGAGTTAGAAAGCCGGCTATTCATTTGGTTGAAGAAGAATACTTATCTACGTGAAACCTGTAATGAATTTTAAATTGAAGCCATTGTTAAACCCTAGTCATGCATAAACATTTTCTAGGTATAAATATGGAGAAGCTGCGGTACATACATACACACATATACACACCCTTTCTAGGTTTAATTGGAATAGTTAACTAAAAGTTCAAGAGGAATCTAGTTAAATTGCAAAAAAGGATTCAAAGTTACACAAACTGTAATTAAAAAGCGTCAAAAGAGAGTTCTTTAATTTTCCGTTATTCAAAATTTTCTTCATCGGAGAAATATTCACATATTCATCAAAACATTTCTGAACTAACATTGTAGTAGAATCCGAAAATCTGTTTTAATGTATATTATGTAAATTTCAGATGCAGGAGTCAAGTATTCTCAAAGTTAGTTGATATGAATTGTTAAACCAAACAACAAACTGAATTCTGTTGATTATGTTATTTAATAAGATAACGAATAATTCAGATCTCATCAAAGTACTGAAGTAGGATGAAAGAACCTTATGAGACGTACATTTTCATTTATAAATAGGAAGAAACCTTAACCGGAACATTTATGATTTTTGTCTATTTAGAAATTTTTCTGCAAATAGACAATTCATACAAAATTTATACTTTAATAAATGTGTATATCCGCCTTTACTGTTTATTTCTGCTATGTAAAGAGAGACTCAAACAACAGATACAATTTGTCGCAGTAATATGCAAATAATTGAATCGATTTACATTCTTTAGATTTTGATAATCTTGTGTATGTTCTAAAATATGGAAAGTTCTTTTTTCTGAAGAAAAATAATATTTTGTTAAATATTTGTATTGTATTTAATCTTTAACTGTTGGTTAAATAAAACAAAACTTAAGTTTGCAAATTAACTTTAAAGATAAGCCTGCAAGTGTAATCAAAATAAAAATTTTAAAATAATCCTAATACTACTTTCTTATCTGAAACTTTATTTATTTTTCATTTATTAACTAATAGTAATTTAAAATTTTCCCATTTGTCTGACTCAGAAATTTCTTAAATTCTATTTTCCATTTTTTACTTTAAGATATTTTAATTTTCATTTACCATTTTTTCGTTTTCAGACATTTTCACTATTTAAGACTACTTTTACTTTTTATTTATTTTGATGTTTCACTTTTCATGTTCACTTATGATGATTTTCATTTTATGATTTCTACAAACCACTTTACGTAAATGCAGTAGTTCTGAGCGCTTAGTCAGTAATTTTATGTCTGCATGCCCATTCAGCAAAATGCTGTATGCGTCTAAGACCCGCTTACTGATTCAGCAACAAGCTACCGATATCTTACAAGTCACTTAATGTAGAGTTTTCTGAACTACAAAATACAAAATATTTTATTTCCTGACAATTTTGTAATGAACTCTGAAAGTTAATTAAAAGAAGCTGATGGTCAGAAGAAAATTATTTTAATAAGCTTTTATTTAGTTTGATAGATTATACGAACAAAAAATAAATTGATAAAAACACAGTTGGGTAGATTTTCCTCTTAAGTTCTGTCTTCTCCAAATTGGAATATTGTATTTCCAATTTACAAATTTCCGACACATTTTTGGTACGTACATCTGCAATTCTTGTAAATCCATCTTTTCTGACATAAAGGCATTCAATATTTCTAAAAGACGAAATGTTGATTGATTACTAATTCGTTTTTTGCAATTGAATTTTCATGTCTCTTATTTCGTTTTATTCAAAGTTGGTTTACCATTAGCCGAGCTATACAGGGTCGCTAAAAAGTATGGAAACACGCCACCCCCGCAATAACGGTAAGAGATAGACAAATGAAATTTGGAGAGCTTAAAGTAGGTATTTGTTGCCATGTTTTGCAAACATAATTAAAAACAAATCTTCAATTGTTTTTTTGCACGGCCGCCATATTGCATTTTTTTAAATAGAAAGCCCTGTATATGACTCCATATTTAGATAGATATTCTTAAAACAAATTCAGTGATATAAGGGTTGCTCTGCTTATCTTGAAAGGTTTTGGAGATAATCGCTATTCTTTTGTCAGGGGTTTCCCTATTAAAAAGTATGGAAACACTCTGCTCTTGCAAAAACGGTAAGAGATAAACAAATGAAATTTGGAGATCTTAAAGTAGGCATTGTTTGCCATGTTTTGCAAAGAGAAGTAAGATCAAATCTTCAATTGTATTTTTGTACGGCCGCCATATTGAATTTCTTTAAAGGGAACACTCTGTATATGACCCCATATCCCGATAGCGATTTTAAAGGTGAATTCAATAATATAAGGGTTGCTATACTTATCTTGAAAAGTTTTGGAGATAATCCCTATTCTTTTGTCAAGGATTTCTTAACTTCAAGGACGGATTCGTAATGCAAGTAGTTCCCCCCGATTATTTGCAAAATTCCTTAGAAACATTTCAAAAGAGATTGTTTCATTGCCAAGAACTTAACGCAGCGCATTTTGAACACTTCTTATAAAATTTTATTTTGTTTTTGTTATTATCAGTTCGTCACTATTGGGTCTTATTCCACCTTTTTAGTTTGTTCTAGCATCAATCTATTATTTTAAATAAGTAGGCTAAGAGCAAAATTTTTACGGTTTTCTTTTACTTTAATTACTTATACTCGTACAACAATCGCACACCATTTTTTTTAGTTCCATTGCTTTTGCTGTTTCACGGGTAACTCGATTTTGATATAACTTAATAGTGAAATCCTTGACAAAAGAACAGCGATTATTTTCAAAACCTTTCAAGATAAGCATAACAACCCTGATATCATTGAATTCGCCGTATAATCCCTATCGAGATATTGGGTCATATACAGGGTGATCCATTTAAAGAAATTTAAGATGAAGGCAGTACGAAAACACAATTGAAGATTTGATCTTAACTCTCCTCGTAAAGCATGTAAAACAATGCCTACTTTAAGATCTCCAAATCTCATTTGTCTATCTCTTACCGTTTTTGCAAGAGCAGCGTGTTTGCATACTTGCTAATAGAGAAACCCCTGACAAAAGAATAGCGATTATCTCCAAAACCTTTCAAGATAAGTATAGCAACTCTTATATCATCGAATCTGTCTTAAAAATCTCTATCTAAACATGGGGTCATATATAAGGTATTCCATTTAAAAAAATTCAATATGGCGGCCGTGCAAAAAAACAATTGAAGTTTTGTTTTTAATTATCTTTGCAAAACATGGCACAAAATAACTACTTTAAGCTCTCCAAATTTAATTTGTCTATCTCTTACCGTTTTTGCGGGGGTAGCGTGTTTTCATACTTTTTAGCGACCCTGTATATATCACTGTCAGATTATATATTTTTTGCACAAACTCTTCTGTTGATAAATTGCATTATAGCCATCATCGTCGAGTCTGTAGTGAAAAAGTGAACAACTTCTAAATGAACTGCTCAGACTACACCTAAGCAAAACGTCATATCTCTTTTAATGTTTCTAGCAATTCATGATAGATAATTTTAATTTTGGTATTCTGACAGTTCCTCCAGGCAGTTGATTTTAGATTCTCTATATAATACCTACCACTGACAAATTTAGTTAGTGATGTAGTTTACTTATTATTAGCAGGTTAAAGGATGTTTGAAAGCAAGTTTATGGCTTGTTTTAATTCATCACTGAGATTTGGTGCAAAATTTATTCTTCCATTATTTCTCAAAAGTCAATCATTATTAATATGTGGGAAAAGACTGTTGTATATTTTTTACATATTGTTTGAAAGTTTCTATTGTATCTTTTTGACTAATAACACCATGCAATACTCCTTACAAGTTTAGGCCGTGACGGAAATTCTTTAATAGCTACTTGGAAGATGTTCTTGTAAATCAATTTTAGATTTAATAGACGTTTTCAATTTCATATTCTTTAGGTCAGTTTACATACGGAAATAACAAACTTTTGAAGCATCCATCATTCATGTCGCATGTAAAATTATAATTGTTTCTTGTTGCATCATCTCGGAAATTTCCATTTTCCTTTTTGAATAGAAGTTAACTAGACTCTCTTTAACTGGTTATCCTCAAAACTTACGTTTCACAACACTAACCATTTGATGTGCCAAAATTCCTTCTAGTATAATTCATAAACGGCCACCTTAACATCAATAACCGGACAATGACGTAATGTATCAACACGGTTGGTCATTGACAACACTCACCGGTCATTTACGTTAATACCAAGATATTTCTTGAGCTATAATTTATGTATCCTACGCAGCGACTCCTTACCTACACTCAAGGCCGCCGACTGAAAAGCAAGGTATCTTTCTTTATGAACTACATATTGTAATTACAGTGTTTGTTTTGTTAAATCAGTTGTGTTACTAATTTTTTTTTAAAAAAACTCTTTAATTTAAAAATTTAATTTTTATGTTGGTCTATATTTAGTGCAGTTTGGACGAAGTTGCACAATATCGGGAAAACCTACAAACGTTTTAGAAACTTGATGTGCTAAAGGAAAAAAATATAGTGATTAACAGACTTGATATGTTGTCATTTTATTAATTAATTGGTTTATTTGGGTTTTATTCTGGGTTGTTTCAGTCAAGTTTTTGATTTTAGATTATAAAATTTATAAACTAGGAAGAATAGTACGTACTTAGATTCTGAAAAATTTAAATTGAACAAGTAACATTGTCATCATTATACAGGAGAGCCCAAGCTTTAGGCACCTAGGGAATTGCACTGTGCCCACTTTGATTTTAATATGTATAAATCATTTCTAGCATTCTATCTCGCCTCCACTGCAGGTGATTGTAATGCACTCTCTCCAAACAATGCAATTTCGTATGCGCCTTGTGAGCTTCGACTCCCCTGTATAAAAGAAAAGAATATATTTGGTTGTATTAACGGCAATCAAACCAAGAATACCAATAACATGAAATTTTAATCCCAACTAGTGTAGTTTTAATCTGCCAATCTTACGAAAAGGAAGGATCTTTTGAGTATAAAGAGAAGGTACCCATTTGCCCGTGTATATTATTAGACTAAAACATAATATTATGAATTTAAATAACCACCTATCTTTAAACAATCCCTAGAAATTTTAATGAAATATTCTCACAATTTGCAACTGTTGGCAAATGGCCTGGTTGGTGGTGAATAATTTTCCATAGTAATTCAAATTTCAAACTGATCCACTTTCTGTTAATGTTACAAGAACAATCATTAATACTAAACAAAATTTCCATTACCTCAAAAAAATATATTGAAAATTCTTTATTTTTAAAACCTTTAGCGATTTTTTAAATTTACAATTCTTACTAATTCTAGTATACCCTTTCCATGAGTGTAGATTTTTTTCTTAAAGATACCTTCACATAAAAGACACGTACTTTTCTAAATCGTTCGTTTTGTGAGGATTTTTCAGGTTGAAATACATATAAAATAAGTTAAGAATAGAATGTTAACAACCTATATAGATGAGCCATCGCTTGAAAATTGTGTTAAAATATTATAGTAAAGGCGTTGAATTGTAACGATTTTATCAATAATAGACTGACACAGTGGTTAAATAACATTCTTGAAAGGAATTCCAATATGTCCTGACAAATAATAAGTTTATTTGGAGAGGAGCGTCAAGTTGAAATGAGAAAAACTATTAGCGTGTATAAGAAAAGATTGCTAATGAAACACAAAAGTTTTTATCAGTTTTACAGTAATCAAATTTGAATACTGTTTGTTACATTTTTAAAGTATATCGTATATCATACTACCAATTTCAGCGTTAGAGAAAACGTGGAAAGGTCTCAGAATAATTTCTACTGCAAAAACTGAAATTGGTAAATTAGAACCAAATAGCATGAAGTCAAAACGTTAGTCTTGGTATAAGTTGGAATGTTGTATCAACAGTGTGCATGCGTTACCACAACCAAAACGAATGCTATACTTGTCTTTCAAAAGAAATTCTGATGTAGAGTAATCAAGAAACTTCTGACCCCTAAAATCTTAATTAGAATTATTATGTTTTAGAAGAAATTTCCACTGTAAGATTATGGATACTTAAGTACTACGTATAATATGTTTAATCAAGTTTCAAATTGGCTTGAATAATCTTGAGGATTGTGCTGTGAAATACTTAGAACTTACTTTGTATGCGTGATGTACTATGTTCCGTCGTTTATGAGACCCGCGGTATTTGTTTTTTCAAACTGTATTGAGATTCATGTTTTCGGAAAGATACAATGAAATGATTTTAATATGAAATCATTACAAATACTCAAAAATCAAATACTGCTATTATATACTTAATGATTTTAGCTAGTACAGTGGTCACAATCAAGACAACTATTTATTAAGTGAATACCGTTGATATACAATTATTATTAAGTTTAAAATTCAACCAACTTCGTAAATACTTAGTTACCATTTTTTGAATGTTCCATAATTGATGTAATTAACAAAATGTCATTTCAGTAAAGAATTAATGAATTAGTTAAAAATAAAAGTTATACGTAATAATAAGGTTTTTGTAATGCGTAGAGCGTAATTTTTGTAATAATTGCTCACATTAAAACTTTTCACAACAAAATGTAAATTTAATTCAACATAAAATTACAGTTAATGGAACATAATTAAACTTGTTCTAACTTTTCCAAGTCATTTCCAGGGTTCAAACTTCCTAAACATGTTTTTGTAGAATTTGTGTCTGACATTAATTTTTAATATTAATTTTAATAAAATATCAGCATTTTGTTACCCTACTATGATAATATAAAAAAATCTTATTTAACCAAACAAATTAAACGGACAGGTGGATACCTTCACACGACTACCTTTTAAGAAAATTTTTATCACAAAGCGTTCCAAATTAAATTTTGTGATTAAACTTTTTGGTTTATGATTTTTTTTCTTTTGTACTTCCCGTAAATTTCTAAAAGATACTGAGAAACCGTTAAATCGGCAGATAAAGTTCCTGACCTTCTAGAGCCTTGCTTTACACACCAGTAAGTTGATACGGTAAAGGGATTTCAAGTCTAAAGCTACACAAACTAAATTTAAACTTCAAAGGTTTCCAGGTTAAACCAGTATCATCACATAAGTAGGTAAATGGAATTCTGCTCTTGTATAAAGAAACAATGAGACAATAAAAAACAGATCTAGATTTGAGAACTTCTTTTATACGGTGTCACACGAAATAGTTATATCATAACTACTACAAATTTTTTTATGTTAAATTGTATCTATGGTTCAGTGTTAATTCTATTAAATTGTTAATATAAAAAACTGTATTTTCTGGAAGGTTCCAATGAGATATTTAGGATAATTTAGATGCTCCAATAAAGTAGGTACTAACTTCTTTGTTTAACATTTTCATATTGGAATGATAACCACTAACGTAGTTTATGCTTCCAAAATTCAAAAAATTCATTTTATAGTGTGATACTTAACACTGCGCCTTACAGCACAGTTTCGACTTCAAAGCTGTTCGGCTTTTCAATAATTTTGGTCCAATTTGTTAAGAAATAAGGTCTAGCCTTTGCAGTTTGCATCCATCGTTTTTTAAACATTTTATGGAGTATAGCAACTTGTTCTCAAATTATTATTTCAACCTCAACTACACTTGTTTTTGAATATCACAGCTTCAAAAAATCTGGCTGGTAATTTTTGCTCACAGGTTGAATTCATCTTACTAATTTATCACGTCTTGGTCCAGTAGAATTCCCTAGAAATTAAAATTCAGCCTTGATCTATACGTAGCTGCAATCGCAGGTATTTAAATTTGAGCTTACACCTATATAGTGGTGCTTATAAATAAAATGTACAAAAATCAACTCTAATTGCATTTAGAGACTTTGAGTTGTTTTACATTACTCAGTCTGTTCTAGCATACTATAGACTTTACGTTTTGGGGAAATACGCAAGAGTTTGCTTTTGCACTACAGTATTACCATCAGTACATTAATAATAAATTACCAGATAGTCCAAAAACACTTGAAGGTTTGAAAATTATCTTTTTGTTTCTAGTGTCATGGTTCTCTAGTAGACAGGAAAACTAACCAGAGTGGTACCAACCAATTGTTTGCCTCTGACTTTTTTTATTTACGTTAAATGTATCTAATGTGAGGACCGCTTTTTTGGCAATGCTAATATAACGTTTATTATTATTATACTGAATGTTTTAATAAACAATGCAATAAGTGTTAATACATTCTTTGAAGTTGCTGTTAATTAATTATATTCTCGTGGTCCCTGTAGTTCAGCTATTTTGTAAACACAAGATAAATGCTCTACAAATATCAAATTAATTTTCAAAAATCTTTACATAAACAGCATAGACTGCAAAAATTAATTATTTTGCTGTGAAGAACTGCTAATAAATGAAAACGACTGGGAGGTGTGATGTAAGACTTTGCTAAAGTTTACTTTTAGGCTTAACCAAACTTTTTCAGTTGGACGATGTTTTAAGTTATTTTAAACAAAACTGGCGTTTTCAATCAGTTGAACTCTTTGAGCCTATGTAAGGCTTTAGTAGGGTTCTTTTTTCTTTTTCTTCTTCATATTGGTTCATTAGTTCCACCAACACCAAAGCGTAAAATGCAAGTGCAGCCCAATTTTTATTCTCACCAACTCAAGATGGATGACATGGTTGTTTGTGGAATAAACGCAATACGGAATCTGGTACGATGCAGAAGCAGCTACTAGACGTTTCAAAGCTAAACAAAATCTGGCTATTTATTGCAGTGGCATCACGGTGTTCTGGCAATTTAGTTTGAATGGATATCTGTAAACGGTCCTTCAAACCGAATTAGTAATCATATCTTGAATATCTTTGCTGTATCATGTTTATCCCTAGAACGGTCATATTATCCGCCTTGGTTTGGTGTGAATAAGGATTAATTTGCACTTGTAGTCTCATTTCTTGTGTTGATGGTAGAAACTTACTTTCTTTTGCCATAGTCGGTTGTGCGGTTGTGTCGGTTCTGATGCACGCATTACTCAAATAGAAGCTTATGATAGCGTTGGTGCTGAAGCACGGAAGCTGCGTTCAAGAAAACTTTTCTTAAACCTTGGTTTACCGCTTCTGCCTTAAGGGAGCGAATACGACTGGCAATTCTAGTAAATATATTCGTATTCCGTACTGTTCCAGCAATGTTGGCGTGGATGCAAGGGTGATAAGAAGAATTTTTCAAGAATAAGGGTGCTGACGAATGATGCGATGAATTCATGTGGAGAAGAAAATGCGGTAGTATCTGCTTCCTTTTCGGTTGAAACTGGATTTTATGTTAATGGATCACAATTTTCTTCCCCAGTAATTGGGGGGACTGTCTTCTTTTAAAATGTGGTGTCGGAATTGTGCTGGATCAATCTTGTGGTCCTGCTTTTAGCTTGACGAAACATGCGTTCATTGATGGTCCATGTACAATTATGGAAAGTCGATTAGTGTTATTTCAAGGTTTGGGATATCAGATCAGGTTAACCGTTGGGTCTTTGACTGTGACGGATTGGTTTCCCAAGAGGATAGTTCGAAGACGATACAGACGAAATTAAATCTGTCAGAATATTATGATGTTGTATCACCCAGAAAAACAGCTTCACGATTCTATTGGTTTGCTAATACACTGACTTATCGAACCAAATAGATTTTTATTTGTTCCAAGCCGATTAGTTGTAGAGTACGGAAATCAACTGCTATAGTCTACACTATTGTAGATGTTTTACAGTGAATCATTGTTCGCAGTACCCTTCCTGAGAGAGAAAGTGTGTGGAAAAAGAAAAAGTAGCCGTTTCCATTCACTTACTTTGTCTCACTGAGTCTTTAAATGTATATATTAGGAACGTCTTTGAAAATTTTAGTTGCTTAGTTAGAAGTTTAACTATTGAATGGTTTTAGTTATTGTGATAATCTTGTTTAGGTGGTTTTTTGGTTCAGTCTTTATCAGGAAGTGGATCCAAATGTCAATCTGTTATAAGACACCTTGAATGGTGTAGATTATAACAAAAGGAATAGATTATCTAATATAAATCTTTTTATTTGCTTATTACTTAACACTGTGCGGTGTAACCAATTTCAGTAGGATCTATAGGGTATTCCAATGAATGATATACAAAGGATGATGGCATTGTTATTTATAAAAGTCAAAAAATGTTGCTCAAGGAAATTGTACAGAATGATTACCTACCGTAGATTTTAAAATTAGTTCGAGTTATACAGAATGTTCTGCAAAATGGCTGCATATAATTCTTTTTAGTGCTAAGATTAGCAAGTCAACAATTATAAATTACTATTCTAAATTTTTAAAAATAATATAAAGCTAATCTTTTTATTACTATTGTAACGTCAAATATCGTCTCCCAATATATTAAACTAGAATTTTCACCACGTCGAAGAATGAATAAAGAATAAATAAAATGAAAGACAGAAACATGCATCTGAAAGCATTAGTAATTTATTGATTTTCAAAGAAATATTAACATAAAATATAAAAATTTTCAAAGTTGTTTATAACAAGGCTTAAACAGAAACTTCCCATTTAAAGTGCTTCTTAATAAAGGGTAGTTTTTGATTTTATCGTGAATATTTTATGATAAAATAAGGTCATCAATTCCATTAGAAATATTTTTGGTAGGAAATTAAAGTCAGTGCTTTCAATCTTCCGAAGTAAATAACTACCTACTTAACTTTACAAAATTCTACATCACATTCAGAGTGATTGATCTGGTGTCATCATGACAGAAATCGATTAGCTATAACACATTTTCATCATTTTCGCAAAGTGAAATTAAGAATATGGAAAAGTTTGTTCAGCAATATTCGGTTAAGTTGAGTCAGCTAATCAATTACTGACTTTACTGGCAAAAACCGTAAAGATTACGATTGATTCTTAATTTATAAAATACCTATGTGAATATATTGTACTTGATTTTAATTTATTTTAATTAATAATTTTTTTT
>VTPC01002588.1:0-13084 GCA_011009095.1 Ignelater luminosus | reverse complement strand
CACAATAATATTATCGTAGGTAGCCAATGCTGGATTTGGGCAAAATGTAAAATTAGAACAGGTTTCTGTTAGGAACAGAAAAAGCAGTTTTCTCTCTCAACGATTCACCCAGGAAGACTCACCAAAAATCACTTCAGAGTTCAATCGACTCATTGAACTTATTCGTAGCTTGATTTAGCAGGTTAAGTATCCTGTTTACCCGAGGCTTAGTACCAGCGTTTAAGGCACGACCTTCGAAACAAAATCAGTAGTCGCCAGTAATCAGTAATAAGCCATCAGAGGGCTTAACGACGCCCAACCTTAGCATATCATCAATTTTCCGGTTTAAGTGTTGCATAACATAAAGAGACATTTAGTATTGGCGTCGTTTGAATAAATCGCCAGCGCATTTATCAGTTAATCGCTGAATCCGACATTTTCTTGAAACGCTCGTCACTACTGATATCATCCTTAAAGATGATACAATTAAAAGCAACCTAACTTTTAAGCTGTTCAACCGTCGGAGGAGCGATTTTGAACTTAGAGAAAGTGTTGCTTATAATCCAGTTCGTTTCTTAAGGAAATGGACTATTTTAGAGGGAACACGACAAGGAAGAGAACTACGGCAAATGCCATTGATTACTACAGGGATGTCCACAATTACATGACCTTTCCCGTCGGCGGTGGTTATCTGATGAAAAAGTTGTATAAATCCAGGGCTTGACGTTCAAGGACGAAGCAATTTGTCTCAGGATCTTACAAGCGCAGACACAGATTCTCAAAGTCTTTCGAACGAAAACAGATAAGATCTGATTATCTAAAAGACGATGCTTTGTTACTACAAAAACTTCTGACAGTCTCTTTGCCACTGTTGCCACTGCGAATCGCTATGAAAAATAAACTGACTTTGAGCGAACTTTGAAACATTTCTCCTTTTAAGAGAAATTGAACCGTTTATTCAGGTGAGTGCTGGTCCGCACCAGATAGCTGTGACCACCATTATCTGAAAGACCTGTATGGTAGCGCTTCTATGCCTAACTGTAATAGGTCGTCTCTGGTCAACCTTTCTACACATACTTGCATATTTTTGGTATAAACTTTACGTCTGAAAAAGTCAACTAGTTAGTGTGAGTAGCATATTCAGACGGACATATTTGAGTCTGTTACTGGGGGCAACATGGTGATCTACATAACTGAAAAGATTATGCATGGCAGCAAAACTGTATTAATTCTTCACCTTGCCGAACCAAGATCTGATTTGCTCCACACTTCTTTTCCAAATTCTGCTTCGATCTATGTAACACATCGAGCGAAACAAGGCTAAAGCATTTCCCAACAAGAACTCGATTGCAGATTTAAGAAGTTTCGTTTTATTAACATGCTTTGTTATACTGAATTTGTTCACATATCCACTTTCTAAAATACCAAAAATCGAACATCCTACTGTTGATTTGGTAGATAGCTTTCTGTATGACCAAACCTGAACTTGATAGCGTTGGGTTATTTGACGCAGGCAGACTAACATCGGTAACCTTTTCAGCAAGCAGTACCTCGAGCTTTAAAGCTGAGGCATTGGACTCGTTTTTAATTAATAGGACCTCATCATCTTCGACTTGAGAAACAAGTATTTAGTGAATTCAATTTGTCAGGTCTGACACTGACTTCTGATTTTTGTAGCTGCTTTCGCAGCCATTTCGACAGCGTACGCATGTCATTGTTTTGCAGCTCGTCTTGCAGCCGTACTTTTCCAAAATTGGAAAGCTCCTTTCATATCTCCTTTTAAATCTTCTTGACATCTGACTGAGCTATCTATCTTGGTTGAAAAATAATGATTTCAAACACTTGTCAACGATGTATTTTCTGTTTTTGGGCCGTACACCAAAGCTGCGAACAGTTCAAAAACGTTTATTGTTTCCTTGGCGAAATCCGAGTAGGAAAGAGAAATTCTAAGAAAAGCCGACGCAACTTCTACGCGAGACGTTTTAAACAACCTTTTCTTACCAATGAAATCTAAGTAAGATGTGTTGAAACACTGCCTATGACCTTTCTTCACCAAAAGCCAATCCAATTAGATAAACCACAATGTAACAAAGTTTGCTAGTTGCTAGTACCAGTCAACGGCCAAAATTCTTGCAAGATTAAGGCACACGACGTGACGTAGAGTTATGTTTGTAGGTCGTGATGTGCCGACCTTAAAAGATATCTGTCACCAACTTCGTCAGAACCACATCACAAGCAGTACTTTTCATCAAAGAGAATTTTGCCATCATCGTTAAAAATGGATTTGTTGTGGTTGAAAGTCTGTTTGAAGACCAAATTGCACTTGATAGCAAAGTGGTAAGGTCACGAAATTCTGTAAAAGCGTTACAAAAAGCAAGAAAGACTGAAACTGAAGCATTCACCACGTTTGGGCAAGAACGATTCATTTTTAAATTAAAGTCTTGATTCTATTGAGAAAGCGAAAACAAAAAAAATTGCTGCCAATTATACCTTGCAGCAAAAAAAAAGAAGTAGGGTTTTCTTCAGTTTTTTAATTATAACAATCAGAAAGTCAGTTTTCACGGCCCCTAAACAGCAAAATTTGTGTGGGGGGAAAGGCAGATCTTATACATCCAAACTGGAAACTTTAATTAAAAATAAATTAACTACAGAATCACTGAATGGCATTATTTTTGATGAACCTGTTTTAGTTCAGAACGTACCTTCACGCAATGCCAAAAAATTCAAAAAGTATTAAAACAAGAACCTGAAACCACACTTTTCCAAACAAGTTCTTCCTATCACCGCTGGGTGAGTTAAACTTGGCGTGGGGTCTCTACTACGCTGAGGATGGAAGAATACAGCACATGAAGGACGTAGATGAGGATTTCATTCTAGACTTTCCCCAAGACAAAGATATCTCGTACCTGATAGGACTTCCTTAAAGAATTTGCAGAACAAAAGCAGACCTTCTGAAAACCTGGGAGCTTGCATTAAATGCAAACGTTTTTGTGCTTTACGTTTCATTCTTCTGTTCCCTTAAGATGTTTGAATTGCTGACTTCTGATTACATTACATCGGCTTTTGATGAAGAACGGCCGCAGGCGCTGCGGAACTTTTACTGTTTCATGGGTTATTACGAGAAAAACTGGGATAAGTGACCCATTGGTAGTGTAACCATATATAAAATCGATATGCCACCTGTCATGCTAGCCTTTATGCAGTCGAAGACGAATTGTGAATTAAGAGAGCTTAGAGTAAGTCATATAAGATAATAATAATACGGAAATCTTAGGGGTTTCAATATTGAGAGGGCGCCAGCTGTAGTAAAATGTCGGTGACCTAGTTTTGAATAGAAAACCCCACAGCTGATCTTCGTATCTAGGTCAATAGGCGAGATGTTAGCCAGGGTCGAACCACAGGTTCGGATGATACACAAATAAATGAAATAAAGATTGTACTGCACGTTATATTGATACTTACTTTCACAAAGTGAACTTAAGATAATGAATCCATATAAGAATGTCGACGCCATTGGATTCCGGGACAGCTGATTCCTGTAATGCTTAATAAGTACGCTCATAACCCAATAAAAAATCGAAATAAGTTAATACATATATTAGCATACAACAGGTTACAGCAGTCCAGGTCACACTGTTGAACAACTTATATCAAGACATAAATAAACATCAATAAACAAATAAACAACTGCACCAAATATACATACATACGCAGTAAATGTGACCGGATGAAGCTTATTAATATTTACGGTTCAGCGCAATGCAAGAAGCACTAGTAAAATGAAAGCAAGGTAAACATACATACCTGTTGGCGATGATTTTGGAAGTGCAGTATGATAAAGATGCATCCGGAATATTTCGGGGAAAAATCTACCAATTGCTTAATAAAGACAGAATTCATTCGCGATATTTTCACTCAGGTATAACTTCACCTTAGCAGAAAATTAGTCCAACACTTGACTATTTCTCGATAGTTCGCGAGATTATTTCTATGTTACAAAATTTTACAAGGGAAGACACGAAAGACGCGTGCTTCTGTTTTAGTAGCGGTAGATAAACTTTGCAAAAAAGGTAACTTCCAACCCCCCAAGAGGATGGAACTAACAGCTAATTGGTCGATCAACATGTCGGGTTATCCGGCAACCAATAAAATAATTCAAGAAGGGTGTGATTTAGCGAGAAATTTGAGCGTTGCACTTGGTAATTATAAGAAATATAAATCTTGTCTGTGCTAGACAAAGTGACGGATTTATAGTTTTAAAGGTAATAAAATCAAAAGATAAGAGTATAAAATTCTCTGAATCGCAAAAATGAAGTCTGAAAAACATAAATTCAGAGGTAACTTCATTCTATATTAAGTCCTAATACATCTCTAATTTAATATTAGTTTTGAATTCTATTACTTTAGCTTAAATTAAGATAAATATGATCTCGAATGAATGATCAATTTTGAATATTGCGAAGTATAGGATCGTATTTTTAGGTAACAACGGTGCGGGATTTTGAGAATTCTGAATAAGTGATAGACTCTCCTATGGTATCATAATAATTTTTGTTATTATAAATTTTATTGAGTGAATTTTGCGAGATTAGTTTAAGTATTATTTGCTACCTTTTATATTGAACAATTACAGAATCATACACACCTACTTTAGCTCTATGTACTTGTTTCACAGATATGTTGGCAAAACTCATAAACCAATAGATAGCGCTAGAATTTGTAAATACGAAGGGAAAAGTGAACACCTGCAATCAGTATCACCAAAGCTGTCGAGAGACCTCCAGATTTCACAACATTCTGTTTCTGACAACTACCAGGCGTTTGCATATGACCAGATCATCGTGTTGATAGATCTTTCTGTGAGGAAATGGGGAGTGGTTCGCATAGCTTACCAGAGATGGACAGCATAGAAAGAAATCGCAGAGCAAGTTTGTAAGTATGAATGGCGTGAGAATCAATCTTACCATACAAGACAAAAGCGACAAGTTAATAAGGTGTCTGAAAAAGATTGTTCTTTTCAAAAAAGCTAACAAAGAACACAACCGAACGAGTACAAAATGACCATAATATGTGGAAAAACTGGAAATTTAGCCCCTCATATTTTGGGATGATAAAATAATAAAGTAGATATTTGGATATGGGACAGTGATTTAGAGGAACAGATGAAACGATTCCAGAATGGCAATGCTTGCTTCTTTGGGCATCCGGAATGTTTGTAGAATAACCACAACAAAATATTAGTAGCGGTGATAAAGAGTTCAGACAGAATCAACTACATGGTTGTTATTTGCACATACTCAAAATTATGTACAAAAAATAAGAACTACGCAAAAGATTTACAGTAAGAAAATAAAAGTTTTGAAGATTTACTTATGAACTGCTCATCTACTTACGCAAATCTTAGAAATTGTTTCAAACATTTTGAAATGAGTTAATAATTTTTGTTAAATTATTAAGAAAAATGTTTTGTATTCCTGAATTTCATAAAATGCTTGTTGTGATTGTTCTTATGAAACAGTTAATTTCACAATAATAGTTTCTTGGTTTTCTAGTAATTCTACACCCGATGGTTTGAGAACAGCTGGGAGTATTCGCACATTACATTTAACACAGAGAAAGCAAAATTTGAGTTTGGTCAAAGCTTTAGAACTGAAGTTCTGGTGTGTTCAAAGTTGGAACGTTATTCAACGAATGGTGCCTGTTAATTTTCTCTCAAATTGCAGACTTCAATCTTACTAGGTTAACCTTTATGTCTGACCGTGCTTAAATACTATTGAATAAGAGATCCTATCCTTCAAGGTGTATACGCAACTCATAAATTTCAGCAGTTTGATATTCTGCAAGAAATGTTTGGTCCTTCCACCTAGTAGAATTGCGCAATTTTGCAATTGAGAAATTAAACTTTGCATAAAATTGAAACTAACATTTTTCTTTAGTATGCCATGAGTTACCATGGCTGTTAAGCAACAAATAATATAAACAACAAAAGTTGTAAAACATCAAGAAAAATAAATTTTGCTATTTTATTCTTTTATTAAATAAATTTGCTTGATTTACATCTGTTCTGTGTGAACTTAAACAGAAAAATTTATATAAAACTTTCAAATTGGTTAATATAAAGTTTTATTGTAAACATTATTGTCAATGTTTATTTTTGCCGAGCTATTCGTCTATGAAGCTTCTTTTAATTTCAGTTGTTCAGCCCCTTAAGATTTAAGTGCATTTTGTTTATTACCTATTACTTTAGTTCAAGTAGTATTAACAAATTTACGAAAGCTCTCATAAATATTTTTCATAGTTCAAACTAAACTATGACACTTTTTTGACAGTTCTGTGATAATTTGCAATAATTTGTTACTGCTGCTTGTACAAACCCACCATGGTTCCAATAATTTTAATGTGACAAGGGTGATAGTCATATTATTTTGTAGAGATCGTTATGAAGAGGCTGAGAGTTTCAAAATTCCTTTTCTATTTTGACCTACAACAAGGACTTCTGAAATTTGCCTTTGTATCATTGGTATGTAAACAATTGTGACAGTAGCTCTACATATTTTATAGTATAGAGGTGTGTGAAAAATTGCTTGACAAATGGAAAACTTTGTTAATATTGGGTTTTTGGCAAAAAGTCTTGCTTCCATTCAAAATAACAAACTGTACCTGTATTTCAAATGTCTTTTGCTGTTTTTTTCGACGTTAGATATCTCAACTGTAAAGTACACCTTGTATAACTGGCTGTAAGGCCACAACTTTTGAAAAGCATTACTCTACAACTGTTTTAAATTAATTTTTCTGATATGTTGACATACAACGTTGATGCAGCCGAAAGTTGAAGTGTCTGCAAGCAACTTTGGAAACCCATAACTCGGTATACAAGATGAGGCAACCATGGGTTGCCTTAAGAAAAATACTTGTTTGGTCGCCATTCTTTCAATAACACAACCTGCATTTAAGGAAATGATTCTGTTAATTTTTACATACCTCATATATGATGAATCAATTTTGAAGGTACAATCTCATTTAGATGAAAGCTAAACTTTTTTAAAAGAGTAACTTTTTGTTGAAAAATCAATATTGTCAAACACTGTTCCACGTTTACTGCGTAGCACGGATGTTTTCTATGATACCTGTCAAAGTACTCAAAAGTTGGCAAACGACCAGTTGCTTATCGTTGTTTGTTAAAACTCAAATTTTATTTCTAGTCAACATGAATGAGGAAATTTCGGCATTGACAAGTATTATAAAAAGACAACACTATTTGGAGTAAGCTGCGACTAGACGTTTGGTTAGTAACATTATGGCAGCATTAGCATTTATGCAAAAAGATTAATTTAAAGAACTAGAAATGAAGAAAAGAAGGGGTTTAATCACAGCCTACTCCAAGTGAGTTTTATTGTACAAACCTTTTGTTACTATAGATAGTAAGGCTGATCTTTATCGGAATTCTTTGTCTTCATATATCATTTTTATGGCCACTTGATGACAAAGACGATTCACATGCTGAAGTTTTGCTGTTACTAAGTGGTATTAGTATAGTATGTAACTCTATAGCACTTCTCTGCTTTGGCCTAGCTATCAGAGGAATCATGATGGTAAAACATATGTTTTTTTCACTATCCTGAAATAACCAGTTTAATATTTTAGAAGAGATCGGATTTTTTAATTCCTCTTATTGTTTTGTCAGTGATTGATATAATATTGCATACCATCTACTCAGTAAGGGGAATTTTGTATGGTACAGACTTAGCACTCTTTATTACGATACTAGTTGCACAATGTAAGTATGAACTGTATTATAATATATTTATATCTTGTCTGAAAAATATATAAATAATTTAAAATGCTGATATGGTATGTTTGCTAATTATAAAGAAACTTATTTTTTTAGGCGTCAACATTTACGTATTGGTATGCTTGAAAAGTGTATTTCAGGAAATTAAAGAAAAAGACAGTTCTACCACTTAAATGTTCTAACCAAGTTATGTAACTTTAAATTGAAATTTTAATAAATAAATATTTAAAAGGATTGAGTTTAACATCTGAAACTGGCCTTGAAGCAGATGAAACGTATTTATACTGACAACGATTTTAATTTATTGCATTTTAAATGAATTTATAATAACCAAATTAGTTTCATATCGTCGTAATATTCTTGTATTTATTTCATTTCTGCTTGTGTGCCCCCCGAGTGCGTCGTGTAATGGAACGCTACTGGTAGCTCTCTGTTTATTGTCTGCTGCAGCGGTCGTTGGTTATCGTGGGTCTTTGGATGTTGAATCTTCGTCAGCGGCAAGCAGAGGGGCGTAAATTTTCGGCTTCACTGGTAGTGGCAGCCATGTCCTTTATCTTGGTGTGACGATAATTGGTATGCACCTGTTCGCATCTGTTGTTTTGGTAGTGGGACCTTCCTGTCTTCTGCTATGGTAGGTTGCGTTGTGGATGTAGGTCTGGCAGAAGAATGTCCCGGTGGTAAGGTTGAAGGTTTATGATGCGATCATTGATGTGGGAAGAAAATGCGATTGTCTAGGCTGGATCAGGCTAATGAAACCTCCTCTTCTAATCATAGATAGATTGGTAAAGATTTGAATGTAAAAGACGGTTAGTTTTTAAATGGAAAACGCGGCGAACTACTATTGAGAATTGATCTCAAACAGAAATTTACGTACAAGAATGTAATAATTATCTAAGCTTGTAAGCCGGTACAAACGGCAGTTCTATACGGCAGTTTTGCGCAGAACCTGACCCGTTTCTACATTACTTTTATCTGTAAACGTTGCCTTATAAAAACTTGTAAAATGTGATAACTACTCTAAATTGACAATAGTAATTCAGTAAGAAAGATAAACAAGACACTAAAACAATAAAAGAATCTACGTTGTATAGGTGATGTATCAAAATACAATAAAATTTGAAGAAGTAGTCATCAGAAACCTAGCTTGGAAGAAACAAATGAAGAATAGAATTTCATTCTTCTATTTATTTTACTTTTTTGAACACAGAGAATTATCTTAGATACGAACGTGAAGAAAAGACAACTAGATCCGTGAAAACTGCTGTTCTGGTATTCATACTAAGAAAAACCGTGAAGAATATTAAGTGAGACCAGTGGATTGAAGACGCAATCGGTTATGAACCTGTAACTATTTTCTTCTCTCCTCTAACTGCAATATCTTCTACATGAATTGGAAATCTCCTTCCTAGCTATATTGTGTCGTGCAGATCCGATAGACATGGGTAATGGGCTATCGTGCAATTTAAAGCTGACTGAGAACCTCTAGAAGTGTCCGAAAACACTTCTACTATACATGTCCTGATCTAACTGATATTTTGCTCAGTTGATTGATAGTCACTGTAGAAGGTACTTTTCACACCCCCTGTGATGTTTACATAGGCAAGTCTTTGGAACTCGCTTAGTCTTTCAATGGATACTGTCTGTAGCATGCCATGCCAAAAATGCGTAGACGATAGTTGGTAGAACTATCATTCTGTACAATCAGTACATCATAAACGATTTCGGTCTCGATATTTTAACAAGTGTGCATTTGGCTGTCACTAAGATGCTATCCGCCTTCTTGATTGTCTTGTCTCTAAGATAATAAGAAATACTTCATCGCTCCCCACATTTTTAGTTCCGTTCTTTCAAGTCCCGTTAGTTTCTTTTTTCTGTTAATGATATAACGATTGTTTTAAAGAGCTTTAAGCATTCTTCTTTCGTTCATTTTTATAACAGGTCTAACTCCGCTTACATTCCTTTCCTACCCATAATGTTAAATTTGCCATGGTTTAGGGCAACTGGGTCGTTTGTATAGTCCAGAATGTGATGTCCATTTCGAGTCCCATAGTAGCAGTAGTAGTTCGTCTCCTTCATAGACAATTCATCCATCTGCTGTTACTCTATTTGATAAAGTTAAACGAGATGTTTTAAAAGCCTTTTTATATCCAAGAATGTTTCCAAAAGCACCTGTTTGTTTTCAAAGACATATTCCATCTTCTGAACTAAATGGAATGGAGTGCTAATCTCTGTTAATGTTCCTGAAACGTAAGCATATTGGTTCTGGTTTGTTCATTGATACATCAATCTAGTAGTTTCTAATATCTTTAGTATGAAAGACATAAAACTTATTGGTTTCAAAGCCTTAGTAATATTCCTTTTAGTTTTCACAGACTATTTAATTAGTTTCCAACTCTTCGTCTGTCTCAGCGCCAAGCTGGTTTTGAGTATCATGAAGTTACAGCTGTACCCTTCTGGCAATTTAAATGGTTCAACTAAGTTGATTTCCCATTTTATTTTCTTTTGATTGGTTACCTTGCTAGCGACCAGCCATTTGCTGTCTGTTAGGTTTTGGTAATTCGACTATTTGAAATCCCTGAACTTCATGATCTCTTCTTTTCTTTGTGTATTCTTCTGTAGGTGTCTAAACCAGTTGTTTAAACATTGAGAGGCTTCAGAAAGTATCTTTTGTAGTTTGGCACATTTCGGGCTCTTTTCTGTTTCGTTGTCTTTTTGCCTTACTCGTAAAAGTGTTATATTCTTGCCACTCTTTCTTCGTTTTGCTTTATTGAGCATATTTGTTGCTGGCTTCCTCAGTTTTTTAATGTCATCATTCGTAACTATTGGGCAGTTTGTTTATGGGTTGAAATGATTGCATGGTATATTTATTCAGCAGTCAGTTTTAAATCATTTGTGTTTCTCATCGTACTTTGACCTTTATTGTTCGCAAATAATTTCTTTAATTCGAAAAAAACATTTATTGAATAATTAATTAAATAATCAGTTGGAAGATTTCTGATACGTCTTGACAACAATCACCAAAGCTATAGGAATCGGTTCAAGAGCAAAAATACGGATTCTGTGTCTTGATTTTATAAAAGTCAATCTAAATTTGACGTCAGAGCTTGATAGCGTAATCTAATGTTGATTCTGGTCAATTTTTTAAAGTGACATAAGGAAATGAAGGTTACCACAGAAAAACTGACACTCAACGTGAGGCCTTGGGTTTATTTTGAAATTTTTTTACTTACATGGATTAGAATGGTTTAGTTAGCTGATCAGGATAGCGCTAGGTTGAATAGTTGAAGGTTTGTTTCATAACATCCCACGATTTGGTTTTGTTTTAAAGAGTTAAAAGTTGTCAGATTTTTGTGGATTGTTTTGAACTTAATCTTAGCTATAGATTCACTTTTTCAGCCCGTTTGCTAATATAATCTTAGTGTTTTTATTTTTACTCCTCAGAACTCGTAAGGTAGTCAACATATAATTGTCGAATCGGTGAAATCTTGGAATTTCTATGAATGATCTTCTGTGTTGCATCGTTGAATGCGGTCTACTTACTTGAGCCATTGCATTGTTTTGGTTTTATTTACTTATAGTTATAATTGATTATTTATGAGCTATGGTTGATTTTTCTTGAATTCGAGATTGGCGTATTGTATGATTTTCTTGATTTGTTGCAACATTATAATTGATTTTGTGTTGTCTTACGACATCATTTCGATTTCTTTCTGTGTTTCCAAATATTGGCTTATCACTTTGAATAGCAGTAAACTAACACCTGTTTTGTTGTGTCTTGTTACTTCTAGAAGAAGGTTTTGTTTTTGTTGTCTGTTGCATTGAATTTAGTCATGGCATCATATAGTTTGTGGGCAAGGCAAGCAAGTGAACTTGAATATTTGTTGGAACTATTTTGGATTGCTACTCATGTAAGAATCAGTTTGTCAAAATGTGTATCAAAAACATGTAGTTACTTTATTAACGATTTTTCGCCACCTACTGCCAAATTTGAACTGAAGGACCTAGAAACTTATAATTCCGATTTTGGCCAAAATATTTCTTTCCTTGTATATTAAGTGATTACCATCTCATTTGCTTTTTCATATTTTGCAGTATTTTAAGGTTAATTATGATTTGAGATTGCGTGAAAAGTTGTTGGTTTCATTGTGAGATTACTATTTTGACTTTAGCCCCTTAAAGCCTTTACTATTCCTTCTAGTGTGTTCGGGAAAAAAGTTGATTTATAGTACATGCTTAGGCATATGAATTTAAGTTAAATTTTGGAAACTTTCCCTGACTTACTTTTTTTATTTATAGTATTTTGGCACTAGCTTTGATTTTTTTTTGATATCGCTTTGATAATTAGTTATAAAGTCAGGCGTTTCGCCATCTGAAATTCTGTCTTGTGTTTCGTGTTTGATCCAATCAACTTCTTCTTCCGGACTAGTTTCGCTATTGACTGGAAAGTTTTGTTTTATCATTATCTGATTGTAAGTTTTGTCTCCCACTGAATAATTGTCATTTCAGAGTCTCATCGAATTGATTTATCTAAATACCTGTTTTTAAACTAAATACTCATATGCAAGACTCAATTAACTGCTGTTTTGTTATTTAAGAAGAGTTCTAATTACCTAAACATGTAAAATCGCAATGTTACCCTCACTCTCAAAAAATCTATTGACATGTAAAGGCAGATTTACAATTCATTTTAGAAATTTACTGGAAAATATTATATTTAATAGAAAAATTTCTAATAAGATCAAATAAGCTTGATAAATTAATATTATGAAGCTTTAGAGGAAGCCTACTACTTATGCAGCAATTGTTCGTCGGCAGTACCCATACCTTTTTGTTCTTTCTTCCAATTATTGAAAATTGGTTTCCCACTTAACGATCATCAGCTGCAGACATGCACAGAGTAAATATAAAGTGGAGATAATTACAGTAACTGTAAACCTAAGTATAAACGATTTTTTTTTTGAAAAATACTATTTATATCTATCTCATTATAGAACAGAAACGTTGTCTACAACAGATATAAAACACAAAATTAATAGTAAAGTTTGCTTTCAATTGATCATCAGACATGAAACAGAATTAACACTTTATCTAAAGATCAGATAATTACATAATAATTAAAAAATGTCTCACATTCTATAAAGTACATTCAGCAAATTTTGTAGACTCCAATCTTCTCGTTATTATAGAGAAAGGTCGAACCTCCATAATTATATCGTTTCTCGACAAGGTTTCGATTTCTATCTAATGAATGAAAACATTCTTTTCGTAAAGTCCGGTTGGCTAACAACTTTCTATGAGGACATTACTGTCCAG
>VTPC01002587.1:0-44152 GCA_011009095.1 Ignelater luminosus | reverse complement strand
CCTTTATTACACACCATCATCAAACTCCATATGCATTCTGCAATTTTGGTCTCATCAAAATTCTTCAGTTAACCTTATCTTTATTAATGCATATACTATAAAATGTACATTTACTTTACTGCATGTATTGGATAAAAAAACTATGATAAAAGTACTTTACGACACATACTGGCGTCCTAGGTAATAACTTTCTTAGTGATATACTTATACACGTGCATGCAATTAGATAAGGTGAACTCATTGCCGATCCATATCCTACTATAAATGCGTATCAAAGTAGAAAAAATACAATTTTACAAAATAATTAAAAATTGAAAATCTCCTCTACCTTCATTCTATTTTAAATATTAAAGTTTTAGGTAGAAAGCATATTCAGCAAATGGGTATGTTCTCGCTTATAAAGCCCATACTCAAGGGGGACTTGAAATCCCAACGATGAAACTGTGAAGAAACATCTTACACTCTTGTGTTATTTCATTATAACTTTTCAAGGTTATCAAATCTAGATGAAGGTGGAAAGTAGACGATACACTTTTATAAATAAATAACTTCCTAAAAGGAAATCGAATTTAGTCCTTTTGGAAAGTATATAGAAACATATGAATAAATTAGAAAAAAAATTTTAAATTTGAATCATCATGATTGAGAAACACTACGCAACATTAATGTTTCCAACTTCCTTATAATCATCATCCGCACACCTACACGCTAGAAAAGGAGCTTTCGGCATAATTAATCTATTTAGTTACGATATTAATCATATACCTATTTAATATTAAATTCTACTATTGAGACATTTAGTTATATTAGTCGATTCTTAAGATATGACTAATTGAAAGACCAATTGAGCTTGTTAATTTACGATCCAGTTTATTACTTTTGATTAGATTGAACCAGATTCGAAACATCGTAAAAGTTATTTGCTTTCAAAACTTTTAGTTATATTGCCCTATTTTTATTACCATTCTCATCGATTAGGAATTAACATTAAGTGACATCTAAATTTAATTATTTTATAAAAAACTGATAAGAAAACAAACGGAATTCATCCGTTACTTTTGTTGTCCTATTGTTACGTGTCTGAAACGTGCAGTACCACCCTAGTGTAGAATTCTGCAATTCACTGTGACGTTGCATTTTTAACTTCATCATATTACAATAGCATCAATAAGTTCATCCTGCTGATTACCATATGCATAACCTTATGCAGGTGTAACTTATAAAAAAATCGTTTATGAAAGGGGACGCCATGAAATTTACCCATCACGATTCGATTCTGCGTTATGGTGGAAAGTTTTACAGTTGTCTACGGCCACAATACTTTATTTCCTAGTCATTTACAACACAAATAAAATTCATCAATCATGCAAACAGCATAAACACGAGTAAAGCAGTAGTAGTTCTTCGAGCCTGATGGTTTTTCTTCCGTCTCATTTCTTCGAGAAGCACAAAAATGCAATGAAAGGACAAGTCGCGCTCGTCGACGAACACGATTGTTTTGAAAAGGCTAGGGCTTTAGCGAGCTTCATATTTAGATTTAGGGAGAAACACGTAAAGGGCGGAGTTTTCATACATTTCACTACGATTCCTGCTCAATAGTTCACCTCTACCGGAAGTTCCGGTTGAAACAGTGTTTTTGTGTGTTTGTGCGTACGCGTGTTTTACCATTTGAACATTGGTGTGTGCTTTCATTGCGGCATTGGTAATAAATAGTCGATAATTACTGTAATAATAATATTGTTAATGATGTATTTTACATAACCGTTTTAAATTATTAGTTTGCGTGTGCCGGCCGTCAATGTATGCCACATTTTATAGTAAACAGAACTAAAACGCTAGGCATTTTTTCGAGCTTTCATTTGATTGTATCATTGATTTTGATTAATGATTACTATGGGACACATTAAATGAAGTTTTAAGTCGAATGAACGAACAATATTTCCTAACCAATTTTTATCTTGCTTGTTAAGAGGAATAATAGCTACAATATAGTGCAGTCGGAAATTTCTTACATTAAAAACTAATGCAGACAATTGAAAGATAAAACCTTATAGTAGCGCAACAAGCGGGAAATTGATAAAATAGAGCCAGCTGAAAGATAAAACTCTCAAATACTAGAAACTGAAAATTGATTAAATGAAACTACAAGAGTTTTTCATTAGTTTCGGTGTAACTTTCTTGTTGTTCTCCACTTCTGTGTGTCAGAAAAGAATTTATTTGGAATGCGCTGTAAATTTTAATGCGGTTTTCAGTTTGATGAATATTTTTGTTATCATTTACAAAATAAAAGTCTTCATTCCCTTTTTAAATTCTAATTTAAAAATGTAGCGACAAGCCTTGTCCTTTTATGTCTGTCTCTTCTACACAGTGATATCAGATACGTAGAATTCAAGACTTTAAGGGATTATCTGATTCTTGCGTTTCTTTTATGAGTTTACGAAAGTGACACGTGCTCCTCTTTAGAAGTCTTAGTAATATTTATCAAATTAAGTAAAATAAATAAAATAAAAAATTAAACGTTTATGGAGAATCTTCTAGGGTCGATCGAAACTGATTTGTGATCGAAATCCGATAAGTGAAACGCAAAAAGCGTTAAAGAGGGATATATAGTTTAGATGCATTAAATTAGAGGGCGCTTTTCAACATTTTGCATGTCCCGTCGTTAAATCCCACCACAAAAAAAGACGGGAACAAAAGGTCTAATAATAGTCACTCCATTAGGCCAGGTCGTTAAGTCATCTAGCCCAAGAAGGGAGGGCCCTGTGATCGGTCTGCATCCCTGAAGTTTGGAATCTTCGCTGCAGATTGCGACCACTCCACCTCAAATCGGTTTCCTGTGCCTGGAGTTCCACAGATTCCGACAATCATCTTATCATCATAATTGTGAGAAGTTTTCCCGGGGGGGCCGCCACCACCCTCAGATCCCACGCAACGCCAAAATGCAGGGTTATGGTTCTGAAAAGAATTTCCAACATCTTCACTGTCTTCTTATTATCACTTCGGCGTCGCCCCGGATCTCATCACCAACACTATCGTTGTCAGAAGATTCAATTGCCTGGGTTGACGCATCTCCATCTCCACAATCATCACACTTTCTGTCAATAGATTTCTCTCAGACTAATTACAGTGTTCAGCTTCATCTACTAACTTAACCACCGAGCTGAGGGGAAACCTCAAATAACTCTTAAAGCCACTGGTTCCCTCCGAGAATCGACATTGAATAATGATGATGATTATGATAACATAGGTCGTATTCTTATGGCTTCCCCAGGTGTCACTCTATAACGCTGAATCAGTAGATTTAGTGGTTCATCATAATCCAATCCTTTCTTGTTCGGGCTACATTTGAAAACAAAAGTCAGACATCAACAATATTGCATGCATGTATTAACGTAATCGTAATTTTATAACTTTCAAAGATTTTTCTTTTCTTTTCTTTTCACTTCTCACCAAAACGATTTGTTCCTGCACAAATGAAATTCACCTACAGTTTTTTTTATTATTTTTAAATCATCTAGATTAAAAGATTTTGAATATTTCTTCATGTAAGGTGCAAAGGCGCAAAACCCGCAAGGGCGCACTAATTCCGGAGACGACCGGCCCTGATTGATGCAACTGGCCCCGAGACTATGAAATACCACATGGAGTCACAAATAATCGTACGATTCTCTCTTTTGAATTTTTTTTTCTTGAGATTTCAAAACCTCTACCTTGGATTATTTCGTCCTGTCAAAGAATCAGATTCCTAAATACACACATCCTTTAGGCGGCTAAAACTAGTCCCAGTAAAGTTTCCACCTAAAAGTACTTGAAGCCCTTTCATCTAGATATCAACAAGTTTAAAAGTAAGTGAAATGTTGACATTTTTCTTACTTTCTTTTCATTTGGCCCTACTTTCATAAAAGTAGACACTTTTTGGAAATCGGTAGCAATGTTTTCGTTTGTAGACTCTTCCAAAATTTCACAATTCGGCCACCAAACAATCTAAACTCTAAAGATGACTTTGTTTGCTGCAATGGTTTCTCACAGTCGATGTTCTGTAATTTCCCGCAGTACTCTTTCTTTAAATCTTAAAACTTTCTAAATTTCCTTGTATCTAAATTCAAAGATTCCCCCCCCCCATGTCTTTTTGAGTTTTCCTTAAATACAAACTGTGTAAATTGTTGATTTTTGAGTTGACGATTTTAAGCTTACTTTTCTGAAATCCATACGCATATATAACACCACCTTTGTCTATTAACCCTGAAGTACCGTATAGCGGTCTGTGAGATTCTTAATGTTCTAACATTTTCTATTTCTTGTAAACTATTTGCGATAGAGTGGAAGGGTGTTGCACATTCAGTTCCTTATTGTCAGTTGGAGGTGGAAGCTGTGTGCGTTAAAGTATCAGTGAAATTTAAAGTTTGTTGGAGGTCTGAGAGACCAACAATCGGTATTTACGTAAGTATTTATGTATTTCAATATTCTTTATCTTGACTTGCAGCTTATAACATTTGAGTCTCAGGTATCCGGAGATTGCAATGTATTATTATTGTTATTATTATTAATTCTACAGTTTGCAATTTCTACAATGAGTGATCAGGCCGGTTCATCAAATTTTATTCCTGCAACATATGCTAATTTTGAATTCACTGATTCATTGATTAGAGCCCTGCACGGGTCGAAATTTCTAGGCCCAGTCCGACTGGGGACAAACTTGACGCGGCCCGAAAAACTCTTGGTAAACTCTTGATCGGCCTGATAGTAAGTCAGAACAGCCTCTGAGAGACCAAAACGGCCGAGAAGTTCAAAAAGCACGACAGGCGCGACGTCCAAACAGCCCGAGAAGTCAAAAATGCCGGACAGGCAAGAAAGGCCCAAACAGTCCGACAGGCCCGAGAGGTTCGAATGGCCCGACAGACCCGAGAACCCCGAAGGGCCAAGAAGTCCAAAAATCCGACAGACAAGAACGGCCCAAACGGTCCGAGAGATTCGAGTGGTCCGACAGACCGGAAAAGCCCGAAGGGCCAAGAAGTTCAAAAAGCCCGACTAGCCCGAATGGCCAAAACGGTCCGACAGGTCCAAGAGGTCCGAATGGCCCAACAAACTCAAGAAGCACAAAGGGCCGAGTAGTCCAAAAAAACCGACAGAAAAGAACGGCCGGAGAGATCCAAATGACCCGACAGACCCGTGAAGCCCGAAGGGCCTAGAAGTCCAAATAATCCAATATACAAGAACGGCCTAAACGATCCGAGAGATCCGAATGACCCGACAGATCCGAAAAGCCCAAAAAGTTCGACAACGCCAAATGGTCAAAACCATCCGACAGGCCCAAAAGATGGTCGAATGGTCGACGAATCCAGAAAATGCGACAGGCAAAAACGGCCAGAGAAGTCTGACAGGAAAGAAAGAACACATTTGACAAACTACCAACACGACGATTGTACACTTGCAAAGCGCCTGGGGACATAGAACACATCATACGAAATCAAATAGATAGTACAGCTTTTTGCATAAATAATGTTACAGTCATTCTCTTAATGAATGAATTGATCAAATACACGAAATCTGATCTAGCATTAATTACATAAAATTTGTTCCTATAAGACGACTGAATCATTAATATGCAATTAGATTTCGTATATTTAGTTAATTGATTCATTAAAGAAATGATTTGCGACATTATTAATGCAAGAAGCTGTACAATGATGCCTAAATGAGAGATATAAGAACACAGTTGAATCAGCTAAAGCATACCCAGTCCGATTACAATCCAGTAGTTGCGCATTTCCAAATAAAACAAAAAAATTCAAGCATCAAAACAGAAACAATTTTTAGATGTCAATCGTTTAAGAGATCAAATAATTAAACAGCAAGCAGAAAGAGACATTTAGTCAAACCTAAGAGAAATCAAAAAAATCGAAAACAAAACAAAAATGGACATCGATATACCTTGAACTGTGGTTAAACAAGCCTTGCCCAAACCAGCAAAAAAGGTTTTAGAGAAAGGAAAAACCACATGATGACAGACGCAATTTCATTGCTTATGAATTCTCGAAGAACGTTCAAGGGCAAAAACGAAGAACAGTACAAACAAGTTAACGCCAAGATCAAAAGCAAAATCCGCGAAGCTGAAAAGCAATGACACGAAGACTCATGAGTCACACGTTGAAGATGTTTGTCAAAATAATTCATAATAGAATCTACAGAAAATTAGAAGCAAAGATCGGAGAATAACAATTTGGATTTCAAAAAGGTTTTGGAACCCGCGAAGCACATTTTGACTCAGTGATGTTTGGACGTAAACCAAGACGTATTTGTTGGCTTTATTGATTACAGTAAGACTTTTGACAAAGTCAAGAACGACCAACTTGAAAAGATATTAAAACCAAAGCAATATAAGATTAATATCGAAGCTCTATTACAATAAAAGAGAAGTAACACGGGTCAAAAATGACACAACGGATGAAATCCAAATTAATAGAAGAGTTAAACAGGGCTACGTGTTGTCACCGATGCTGTTTAATCTTGATTCAGAGGAAATTGTGAAGAAAACGTTGGAAGAAGAGATTGGGATAAAAATTAACGGCAAACCTGTCAACAATAGTAGATATGCCAATGATACGGCCTTAATAACGGAAACTCTGAAGGAGGAGAAGAAAGGTCTAAACACTTAATGTGAAGAAACCCAAATTTCCGATTATCTCAAAGAAACACGGATACATAAATATAATTACTTGGTAAGAAGAAGAAATTAAAAAAACTGAAGAAGCACGAGCTGCCTTTATAAAATATGAAGATCTTTGCATATCATGACATTAATAAATTTGAAGCTCAAAATGCGACTGGTCAGATGCTACGTCTTCTCCGTATTGCTGTACAGAATAAAGGCGTGGACTTTAAACAAAGGCTACATCAGTAAAGTAGATGCCTTCAAAATGTGAGTACAATTGAGAATCCATAGGATATCTCGGGTAGTTAAGGCGACGAACATTGAGGTGTTAAGGAGGATGAACAAAGAATAGCAGAAACTTGAATCATGTAATGAGAGGGCAAAAATAGCAATTGCTGCAAAGGCAAAATTCAAGGAAAGAGGAGTGACGTACTACAACTTGGTTACGCAACCTGAAAGACTGGTTTCAGTGCACATTTACCCAACTGTTTCGAGCAACAGTGTCAAAAATACGTATCTGTATATCAATCAAAATTCTGGTTAGTTCCATGCACCATATTAAGGTTTAATTGAGAAAAGGGAGATTTCTATACCAATGTATTTCAGAAATCATGCAAGATGCAGGCATTCCGAGTGAAACTTTCTGTAGAGCTTGACGAGATCTTGTGCACTAGTCTTGTTAGCTTGGTCGATATCTCTCACGAACTAAAGCAAGTTATTTTGGTTTAGGGAAGAATTGGTCAGGGCCGTTGAATGATTATGAAAAGCAACTTTTCCATTACCGCAAATTAGAATTCTGTATCGCTTTGATTAGTCAAATTACTTACGTGAATTTTATTTGAAATACTAAAAAAGTGAGTGTAAGGCTTAGCCTTTTCAAAATTTTTATTTTATTGAAATGTGACTCCACATTTAAACCGAAGCAATTTTAAAAGCCGGCAATGTAATTTTATGTAGATTAAAAGAATCTTCAGGTTATAAGTTGTATGTAGTTGAATTTACGATTGCCAAAGGAATACGCAACGAATTAACAATAAATATTAACTTTAAATAATAACACAGTAAACGAATTTCTTTCGTTTTTGCATTCGAGCTTATGACGGAAATAAGCAGCCTCAAGTTTCTTGATCAATACTAATCGACTCTACCTCATGGTAATGTACGTTATTATGACGGTAACATGTAAAAGTTAATAGATCCCATTATACTACAATAATAAACGGTTTTTCAGAAAGTTAATCGTTACACAAGGGACACAAACTTTCTGTTTCCATTTCTTTTAAACTGCAACGTATAATTTCTCCTGCCTGAAACCGGTAAAGTAATAATAAATTCAGAAATTGCTACCAAATTTGGTGTTTACCACACGATATTGCACTGTTACAGTAAAAGCGTTTAAAAATAGAAACTAAAAATAAACAATTATTAGAATTATTAGAAATTCGAAAATGAACTGATTATTCATAATTTAACGTTCTCGTTATTCCATTTAGAAAAAAAATGGAAATTCAGGAGTGTTTCGAAAGCATGAAAATTCAAATTTTTGTATAAACATTGTTAATATTAAATTTTATACAAACATTATAATATGTAAGAGAGACAACGTTTGGAGGGTAGTAGAAAATTGCCGTTAGTTCTCATACCGTTGAAATTCACGAAGACATCGGCACTTCGCCAGATGGTAAAAGGAGATTAGCCGCAGTGCATGGCTTTTTGAAGAAATTATATGCGGATTAGCTCGACGCCAGTCTCCATCTCGGTCTCTACACCATCACGAGAGCGAATTAAGCGATTGAATTTCCTTGAAGCATCAAAATATTGAAATATCTTAATGCCATCATTTGTATTCTACATCTGGAAAAGTTAAAAAAAAAACGTATCTTCGCATTTCCAAACGGGTTTTCCGCGTAAATGTACTCGCCGAGACAAAAGTTATTTGCTACGCTAGCGTTTTGGATAGCGGGGGGGTATAATGAGAAAAGCAAGGGCTCGTCACTGCGCCAGCCGTGCCGAGACTGCCATTTAATGAGCATGAAATCCAAATGGTAATTTGATTTGGACTTAATTAACGCGGTACTCTACGGAAGTAGGTTGTTAGGAGGCCTTATACGATATGACTGAGTTTCCTCCTAACGGTAGGGAAATTTTCAAACTTCGCAACTTAATACTACTAGTACTTTACACTGCGAGAAACTTAAAACGTTACACTTGTTTGTCTGAACGTCTCGTGAGATTGCACTTTGACAGGATGTAATTTGCAATTGCGTTGGCCTTGTTTTATATCAGTATTTACTGGATGGGAACGGTGACGCGAAATTGCCTGCTCTCCTTAATCTAAAAAGTTAGCAGCCAAGGACCATCATTTGCTGCCAAGAGCAACTCAGCGTCGCCTACCTCGACGATACCATAATCTCGATCGATTGAGTTCCTGAAATGTTAATAGCTGGTAATCTTCGGGCCTTATTTGAAAACTTGAGACACAAACACTCACATATAAAACTTTGTTGTAGTCCCCCTTTTCAGATTAACATAAACATAAATTTCTCTTCCTTAGAAAATAACAAAACCATTAGTTATTCTAAGGATGCCAAATATTTTATCTGTAGGATGTTGAGGTTTAAGGAATTTCCAGGAGGTTTTTTTTCTGTTTAGAATCCTGAATCTTAAAGGTAAAATGAGTTGTTTGCAGAATTTACTTATCTTAGAAATCATCAGGAGAAAAAACGCTTGGAAAGCATTTTTTTCTTAAAACGATGCAAACAAGGCAAGGTTGTTTAATTATCGTTTATCAACAATAATAATGGATGCTTTATGAATTTACTAGAATCTTGATATTCAAATCAACAACATTAATGAAATAAATCATAACAAATAAATTTTGAAATTTCTTTCTATTTCAGAATTTTTTTAGCGGTTTTAATTAGATCTGGCAATTTTCTAGGAAGTTCTACTTTTACGATTTAGTTCTATAATTTTTGACCAACAGCAGAAAAGCAGGAAAAGCATCAAGTGTAATCCTGAAATGAAGCTTTACGATTATCCTAACAATTTTTCAATTTTCTTGTTATTCCTTACTATCTCAAGGTTATTTTTGCTAGGATTAACAAAATTATCAGTAACACTGATTCTACAAATTCTGAAACAAACTATTTGATTGGTTTTAGAAACTTTAGATTTATCAGCTTTGAAGACGTCTTTTCCAATTAATTTGAGCTTCACCATGAAGTTTTGTCTCATATCAATCATGCTTTTGCTACATTTTGCCATCAGTAATCGGAAATTTCTTTCTTCTAATAAATTGATGCTATAGCATTCCATTTGAACACATATTGAAAGTAAGGAACTTCGAAGTTCTTTTCTTTCATTTTCCTTTACAATTTTTAACACGAAACTATCGGTTCTTGCCCATGAGAAACATCTGCATCCAAGACGTAATTGCCTTTGTTGACGTATAAGGTTTGTAAGTGAAAAAAAATGAAAAATTGTCTTTTTGGTTTCATAACGAAAAAATTAACAAGCATTAGATGTTTTAAGATATGTGTAAGTAATACACCATAAGGCGCTTATTGTTTAAGAGAGGAAAGAAAAAAAAGGGAAAGGAACTTTACGACTCCGTAAAATTTTAACCAGCAAAGCAAATGTTTTGTATGGCAGCCTCTCGTGTAGGCTGCTCTTATTGAATTTTATGAGGGCAGGTCAAGCAAAAGCAAGCGAGATTGAAAACACTTTTTCCAACCTAAAATTTCTCTAATATATAGCAGTGAAACCAGCAGCTTCTATATTCATGACTCTGTATGTATGCTCGGCTCTCTTGTGCGTAGGAAGCTTAAACCTTGACCGAATGATAAGGATATACACGTTCACCGAGCCCCACACTATGTTTGAAGACCGTAATAAATTTCTAATCAAAACATTATTACCTGTGCAACCCCGAAATTACTCACTTAAGTGTAACGCCTAAATGCTACGCTGTCACAAACTGCGATGTAAAAATATAGCCGCCCTAATTCAGGCCCAACCTTACCAAAGCTGCGTTATTCGGTAGAATTTATATCCTTTTATGATGTTGCCTTAAAAAGCAAGTTTTTATTTTTATAAAACTACCGTATTTGCTGATATGAAAGTTGAATTTTGATTTTGATAAATACTTTATATATTTGGCCGCATATCTGTTTCCAACTTTTATGAAGTCCGTAAGTTACTTCAAGCGTACAAGTTTTGCCCGAAGATATGATAAATCGTCTGTTTACAAAGCAAATACTTCACGCCGCCGCCGCCACGACTTGTATTTGTTAACATTGATTATATCAAGAAAATAATTTTGTTGACGAATGCAATATCATTAAGGTAGTGCATCGAATTGAATTTTACATTCATTCTATAACACAAAAAATACGGAAATAACCATTTTCTTGGAAGCAACTTTTATAATTTTTTTGTCTTTACTGGAGCTGAAAGCTTGCTTTGAATTTTCAAGTTAATTTGATTGAAGCAAAATGGGTAGTAAATCCGGTCGAGTGTAATCTAGAAACAGAACGAAAACGGTCTGTAAATAGAATAAAAACAACTGAAACTATAATACTTATAATAACCGTAAAACAATGACTACAAAATCATTTCCCTTAACTTTGAAATGAAAGGCTCTAGAACGTTTGACTAAACTAATCCTAGCATTCAGTAAGATGGGAAAAATACAAGTTTGTTCAACAGTGTACACCACATTGCAATATGGAAAATTTTTATTAGAGCAAATAAATGTTATCAGGTTTCAACTAAATAGCAGAGATGGTTTCTAAGCATAAAAAGGGCATTAGGTATAGATCAGCGACTTCCATTCTGTAGATAGAGTACTTCCAGTGACAAAGCTTTTGATTGATCTAATTGTGGCTCGATTTATTTGCCAACGCTTGGTTAAATTTCTTCTGGCTTTATAAATTCCTGATAATGAGAACTCTGAGTTTTGCTGCCGTTTCCCATTAAATTACTACCTGCAGCAAGACCACAGTCTGCGTTCTGCTCTTTATGATCCTAATCCATCTCTGTACAATTATTCTAAAAGTCAATCATGATCACATTCTACCTCATATAGAAGATCGGTGGCATTAAATTTCTTTTGCACAAAGAGACAGAATACTTGTCCTTTGCTTAGTTCCTTTCTAAACACTTTACACACAGTTCAATAAAAATCGCTCCCTCATACCATATGGAAGGAGCGTATTCGTATTTAGTTCTTCCAAGAAAGTTAATGAAGTTTTCATAAAGTTAATCAAGGGCAAAGCCGGACGATGACGGTTCTTCGTATCTAATTCTCTTAAGCTAGTTGACAAACAGCGTAAACCGCCCTATTTTAAAACAAACTAGAGTTGACACAGACGGAAGTACGTTAACACTCCTCCACCTTTAGAAGTTACTTTAAAACTCTGAAGACGGCCGTTAGTCAGGACAGCTAACAGCCAACACGGACCAGGCTACACACCCATCAGCTTGAAGTATAAATTAGAAAAATACTTGCGTTGCTCAATTGGAAAGCCTCGATACGGATTACCTGAGATGCAGGTTCGAAATCTAATTTTTCTGTATGTATATCCCATTATTAACCTTTTTAGTGCGGGAATCGTATGAAGCCGCAAACGGTGCGATGCGATGTGCAAAAACCGAATATCTACAAAAGCGATTCAGTTCATTCAGTCATTAACCTTCTTGAGAGAGCTAAATGTTATTTTCCCACCACACCTAACACTTCCAGTCCCATACACAATCAACCATTTCTAAGATACAAATTATAACAGTTCGGGCTACGCCCTCTCACAGGCCACCTTCGGTGGCCCCTAATTGGGCTTCTCCCTCCATTAACCTTCTTAATACAACTAAATGTCATTTTTCCACCACATCTAACTTTTCCGGCCCCATACACAACCAACCATTCCTAAGATACAACTAAATGTTATAACAGTTCGGGCTACGCCCTCCCACAGGCCAACTTCGCCCTCCATTAACCTTCTAGAGAAACTAAATGTCATTTTCCCACCACATCTAACCCTTCCGGCTCCATATTCAACCAACCATCTTAAGATACAACTAAATGTTATAACACTTCGGGTTACGCCCTCTCCCGGACCACCTTTAGTGACCCCTAGTCAGGCTTCGCCCTTCATTAACCTTCTTGAGAGAGCTAAATGTCATTTTCCCACCGTACCTAACACTTCCAGCCCCATACACAACCAACCATTCGTAAGATACAACTAAATGTTATAACGGCTCGCGTTAAGCGCTCTGACGGACCACCTTTGGTAGCCCCTAGTCGGTATTCGCCCTCCATTAACCTTACGAGTGATTGATGTCATCCTCCCACGATACCTAACATTTCCAGCCCAATGCACGACTAACCATTCCTAAGATATAAAATATCTGTAAAACAAAAGACAATCGATGGTAACCGGATTATCTCAAAGCCTTCCCCCATCACACCTAACAGCTCAATTCCCAATTTACAGAACCAGCCGTTCCAGCGATATCGAATACCTGTCGGGAAAAACAGAAAACATTCAATGATAACCGGGTCGCTCGATGCGACCAGCCGTCTCCGAATACAAGATATCTGCCGAAAACAACAAAAGACGATCGGTGACGCCAGAATCGTTTAAGAGATCATTCCCCCGACGCACCCAACAGTCAAGTCCCATCTTCATAGAACCAGCCAATCCGGAGACGTGACCTCGATCTGTGGTTGTCGCAGATGACCACACCCGTTTCTACTCCAAGATCAAACTCAGATCTTTGCGTTTCTGAAGAAGGTTAATAGAGGGCCACTTACGATCTTGGGCCACCGTAGGTGGCGCTCTGGAGAATACAGCCCGATTTGCTTTCATATTGTTTCATATTTACTTTTCTTAAGAAGGTTAATAGAAGCTGAAGACAAAGCGAGACGGGTGTTGCTTTCCGAAGAAAGTTAACAGAGGCCCAATCACGATTTTGGGCCACCGTAGGTGGCCTGGTGGAAAGTAGTGCTCGACCTGCTATCATATAAATTCGTATTTACTTTTCTTAAGAAGGTTAATACGAGAAGACGAAATTAAAGCTAGATGAAAGTTGGTTTCCGGCTCTCTGAAGAAGGCCAACATATAGCTAATTCCGACCTTGGGCCACCGTTGGTCGCCTGATGGAGAGTATCGCCCGATGTGCTTTCATATTGATTCATATTTACTTTTCTTAAAAGATTAATAGAAGACGAAATCAAAGCTAGACGGAGGGTTGGTTTCTAGGTCTCTGAAGTAGGCTAACAGATGGCCAATCCCGATCTTGGGTCACGGAAGGTGGCCTGTTGGAGAGCGCAGCTCAACTTTCTTTAGTGTTTTTCATATTTTACTTTTTTTAAGAAGGTTAATAGAAGTCGAAATCAAAACTCAACGGGTGTTCGCTTTTAGCTCTCTGAAGAAGGCTAACAGAGGGCCAATCCCGACCTTGGGTCACCGTAGGTGCCCTGTTGGGAGTATACAGTGCAACCTGTTCTCATATCTTCTCTTATTCTGCTTTCTGCAAGAAGGCTAATGAAGGCCAGGGTCGAAGCTTGACGCGTATTCGTATTTAGTTCTCTTGTTAATAAAGGACGTAGCCTGTCCCGTACTAAAACAAAGTGACCTTAATCGTCGGCCTTTGGAATGCACATTTTTGCGCAGACCTATTTTGTATAAGCAAGCGTATTCGTGTTTAGTTCATCAAAGAAGGGTAATACAGAGCAAAGTCACGGCTGGAGAACACAGACCGAATAGCTTTCATATTTAATTTTTCTAGTAAGGTTAAGAAAATTCGAGAACAGACCTTAAACCCTAGAGTGGCGGAGCCCGGCGCGTGCTCGTATTTAGCTCTTTTAATTCGGTTAATGAAGCGTGTAGCCCGACCAGCTTTAACTCAAACGTGACTTCCTGTTCCTTCACCAAGGGAAAACTAAGATCTTCGAGCCCTGCCGTTTCATTGAGACGAATGTACTCGTTTTTAGTTCTCTGCAGAAGGCTAACAGAAAGCGAAGCCCGGCTTTGGGCCACTGTAAGTGACCAGTTGGAAGACGCAGGGCAAATATTTTTTATATTTACTGTTCCTAAGAAAGTTAATGAAAGGCGACTTTGAGACACCGGAGATAGGCCGTTAAGTGGCATAGCTCGACGCGTGTTCGTATTTAACACTCTTAAACTCGCTAATGGATGGTCTTAGTCGGATGCGTTTTAAAAGAAACGTGAACTACCTCGAAATGTGGTCGTCGTAGTTAACCATACGCGTTAATACTCCACGAGCAAACTCAGATTTTTCCGCCTTCCTAGTCTATATGAGACAAATGTATTCGATTCTAGCTCTCTGAAGAAGGCTAATAGAAGGCGAAACCCGACTTTAGACCACCGTATATTACTAGTTGGAAGATGTAGGACGAACAGCTTTCATATTTTCTTTTCTTAAAAAGGTTAATGGAAGGCGGAGGTCGACGTTAATAGCGTAATTAGCTCTCTTAAACTCGCTAAAAAAAGGCTTAGACCGAACCGTTTTAAAAGGAACGTGACCTCATGACACCCATTTTCACATCAAGAGCAAACTCAGATTTCTGCGCTTTCCTATTCCATGGGAGACAAGCGTATGCGTTGTTAGCTCTTGAAATTAGGCTAAAAGGGGCCCAATCCCAACCTTGGGCCACCGCAGGTGGCTTGTTGAAAAGCGCAGCTTTCAATATTGTTTCATATTTATTTTCCTAAGAGGGTTAGAGGAAACCGAAGTCAAAGCTCGACGCGTGTTCGTATTTAGCTCTCCTAAGTTAGTTAATGAAGGGTTCTTGAGAGTTTAATAAAGTCACATGCGAGCAAATTCGTTTCTAGTCCAAGAGAGTAAAAAGAAAGAGGAGCATTTCAACAAGACGCAGGTAACTTGCCATAGTGCCAAATAAGACAACTAAAACTAACGCTCTCTTATAACAAGTGATTTTGGGCAATTAGGATTTTTGGCTATTGTTCTAATCTCCAATCCCTCTTCTTGCTTCTGGTTTTTTTCTGAACTTGTTTGGTTCCTGATCTTGAACAATTGACACTTCTTGCTGTTACTTTCTTATTTGTTTTTATTCTTCTTGTTAATCCTTTACCTCGTCTACCGTGAGGTGTTGAAGCTGATGGAGTCGAGTTTTGTTAATTCATCTTGATCTTTTGTCTCCATTTTTTTCTGTCATATGTTTGCTGTTTTATATCTTCCCATGGAATATTTCTTTTGGTAGCTTGTTTTTATTATGGATTCTAATCTCCATGCTCTCATCTGCCCCGGAAATCTTTTCTTTTATTTCTACTAATAATTGGCAAATTGTATAATAATAAAGTTATCAGATTCCTTTGTTTCTGACTTCCAATTTATTAAATGACGTATTATGACCGAAGCTGTTGGGTTTATTGCGTGCTCAGAATTATTTATATACTAAAACATTTTAACGTCTTTCTGATCAAGTTCGGCATGTTCTTAGATCTCCATACGTTATTGTCAGCAAAAAGAGCGAAAAACCGATTTGTGTTCAGTTTTATGATTATTATTTATGTTTTCTTAATTATTAATTTGGGGGTTCTAATTTAGTTGTAGTTCTAGTTCCAGTTCTATGTTTAAGCAACTACTTATGATTTTAAAGTTAGGATGAAGTATTTAAAAGCTTAAGAAATGTTTTAATCAAACAGACAATTTCACTCAGTAGTAATAATTGTAGAAAAACACAAATAAAAAGGATTTTGGTTTGCCGTGCTAAAAAGGCAATTATTATATTTATAACAATTTTAATTTGATTTTCTTCAAAACGACAAACTGTACAGAGGTATTTTGTAATTACGTTGAATTTAATGTTTACACTCCGTTTAACTAAAAAGCAATCAAGATTGCCATTTATTATTGCTATTATAGCATTACTATTATTATTTTAAATATGTAACTGTACACAAATAACAGAGTGACGATAGAACGGGAAACAGATTATCCAAAACATGCTCTATATTACTTTTTCTTTCTCCATTTTTCCACTTAATTGTAAGTCACAAAATTTCTCAACTGTGTATAGTCACGACACGTAAAATGGAAAGGTCTGTCTCAGTTTTCGTTCGTGCTAAACTTTTAGCGAAAACTGCTTTCGCCTCACGCGAAACCATCAGCCTTTAACAAGTAATTATTCCATGTTCTTAACTAACAAAGCAAGCTCTGACCAAAAGCTCTTTCAGCTGACGGAGCGACGGTGACTCAACGGTGAATAAAACCGGTAATTGAGGAATTAATATTTGAAAGCGATCCAAGTTGACGGGGCGAAAAGAGGGTTGTGTAAATAGTTAACGAGAAGAACGGAGAGTCACTCTGTGTAATACTTACAATACTACCAACTGCAATGCCGGAAATTTAGGTCAAGAGAAAAGAAGTTTGCGACTGTTAAGACAAGTTTTTAATGCTTAGCGTGCTCGTTTACTAATACATGAGGAAGCGCAAACTTTATAAAGAGCTTCAGCGACGGATTAAAACTGTTTAATGTTGATAGACAGGGAAATTGTTTTTTAGCTTGATTTAGAATCTAAAGATATGGCAAAACTAAAAAAATTGAATAACCAGGTTAATAAATAAAATCGATTCCAGGGGTAAGAGGAAATAAACAACATACTTTATAAAAATGAGTTAGTAGTAGATATTTATCAAAAAAATATAGGAAACAAACCACAAAGTATAACTCATTTTTGGACATCCCCTAAGGACGTTATCACATATTGTTTTTATAACAAAAATTTTTTAAGAGAAACGTTTCAGCAGGTCAGCAAAAAGAAGTAAACAGGAACTAATTCCAAACTGACACAACAAGAGCTTTAAAAATACCTTGACTATTTTTAAGAAAAATCCTCTTTAAAAATAGATTCAGCCCACCTTTCATAATTCTCTTGCTGACTGAAAAGTAAAAAGTTATAAATCAAAATTTAAAAAAAAAAGTTTCAAACTCTGTTAAATTAATTTTCGACGTTTGATAAGGAAATGAAAACTTTTATTTTTATTCTTTTTTAGCTAAATTTTATTCGGTACCAAATTAGGAAGATCCTAAAAGAATCGTAATACTCTTGATCAGAATCTTAATGATCTCGAAAGGAAACTAAGCGTGTTGTACAAAAAACTTTCGCTGGAGCTTTTAGCAATATGTGAGACTAAACTTGTGGTAGTTTTTTTCTGGTTTTTTCTTTAGTATGTTGCGTTTCATGATTATAACAAGATTAAAATAAATTTTAATTTAATGGAGACTTTCAGAAATAACTTCCGCTTATGCCTGAAGAATTATTACAATTCAATTGCAACTAAATCAAAGTTTAAGAAATTTATTCCTGTTCTTAAATAGGGCTACTCGTTTTCAGTTCAAATTTAAATGAAAAATTGATCACAGAAAATTACACCTTTTTCACACTAAGGAACATTATGTTCAATCAAAGCAACTATGTTATTATAAAAGCTCGTTTGAAAACGCTAGCCAAAGAGATTGCGTTACAAATGTATGGAATACATCAAAATACAAACATAATTCATGAATCTTACACGCATATGTGACAAGACTGATCTTAAAAAAATACCAGATTCAAATCGCGAACAGATGTAGTTAATGATAAAAAACTTTTTAAACTTCAAAGGCATTTAAATCATTGGCACACAATTTTTATTGTTTCCTTCATTCATTTCAGTTTTCAATTCTTTGAAGACTAATTAAATTTTATTAAAGAAGTAGAAATAAACTTATACTGGAACATACTCGAAAATCTGCAAGAAGACTTCACTGAAACTCGATTTAATATGAAAAGAGCCAGAGCAAGGAGTCACTACTAACTTCTCAATCATATGTGAAAGCCCGATCTTTTTACAGTTTTTATAAAGAAACCTTCGAAGGTTGCAAATAGATATGTACGCTGTAAATACTTGTTTTGATTTAGGAATTTTGTTACGATCATAATTCAATTAAATTTATAGAATTTTCTTTATAATTCTAGCAAACATCGGTTTTCCATATTTTACATATGAGAATTATTCTAACTACATCTAGCGTCCCCTTTCTTAAGTTAACCTGTCACAATGTCTTATTACAAAAGTCTGGCGTATATAGTTTGAGTTTAGATTCATTTCAATTACTGGAATCACATCTTCACAGTAAACAAAAATATGTCAAAACCAACAACATATCATCTACATCAAACGTGGCGTCCCACAAAGATCAATTTCAGGACCGTTATTGTTTCTTATATAATATACAGTGCAGTTGATTTTTGATTACAACACACTTGTAATTGGTTGTGCTCTTTCCAACGGACTGAATTAAGATAAAACCGCCTATAAAACAAAAGAGCAGCGATGTGAAGGGTTAAGTTTTTTAAACCTTTGCACAAAAACAAAACCTACCAATTTAGTATGATAACAATTTGGCGCTTATACTATGATATAGAAGATGTGAAATAATTTGATGATTGAACTCGGCGCGGGGATTGTCATATTGATGACTTTCATTTCATAACTTGGGAAAACATAGGAATATCTACGTCAAACCTGTATCATTGAAAAGCACTTACAACGAGCTATTCAGCAGTATAAGAATCAAATAAAGATTCCATTTAAAAAATTGCTTTTACGTTCACGAAAAAATTTTTTGTATTTCGTAGTAAATTCTGTCAAATCCTCTCTTTGTTGTTATTTTCTGTTTCTTCTTGTTACTGGACTACTTCACTTTAAAGACCGAATATCTTCGCTTTTAGCTAATATCTAGTTAGCCGTAATTACTTAATAGGTACATTTATTTTTGAAAGTTTACCGACTTTATATCATTTGTAGCCGTGGAGATAGATCGTAATGATCAGTTTTGAATTTTACACACATTATACAGGAAGCTAAATAGATAGTGTTGAAAACTATAACAACGCATAGTACTCCGGAAATGCAACAATCTGAGAGGTTTACAAAAATTCAATTTTACTAAGAAATGGCGCATTCTACGGGAAAATGCAAGATCAATGTTTTTGCTAAATTTCAAGATAAAGAAATTTTATGATTTTTCAATGGCGTAACAATTTTATTTAATGTCTAATGAAGATATTAAACATAAAACTACAGCAAAATATAAAAGACCCTAGTGATGCAATAATTGCATTCTGTTCTTGAGACATTTAGAAAAAAATCCTATGACCTTAGCATAAAGCCGTGCGTGTGCGCGCATTCGACGTTAAAAAGTGTAGGTGGTAAACTCCTCTTCAGCAGAATTGATGATTAATGTGGTGTAAATGAGTTAATATCAAGAACCACAAGGGTACGTGAGAAAAAAAGAGGCCGTCGCAAGCACCGACGACAATAGATTCGATGCGTTGGTAGTAATCGGTACGCTAAGAACACCAAGCACACCGCACGCATCAACGGCGCAGTTCGGTTCACGATGTTAAAAAAAAAAGAAAGAAAACCAACGATGTTACTTGATTGAGTTGAAAAGGGGAGGTAAGTGCATGGAATTTACTGTTCCGGTATTTGCCTTCAACATTAAGGAAAACGACGGTAAAACCTTAATGAGGGCAGGTAAGCTTTTCTATGACAGATCTGGAACAGAGAAAGGGAGAGGGAGAGAGGGAGAGAGAAAGAGAGAAAGAGAGAGAGAGAGACAGAAAGACAAACAGAATTTGGTATCGGTAGTCTTCCGGTGGGAGTCTTGCGGAGGAGAGATTGGGGCTGGGGGACTAACAAAGAGCTAGAGGAGTGTTATCAATAGCCTCCACCAGTTTAAGTGTAAGTAGAGTGGCAAGGTATTTCGATTCGATTGAGATCGTTGGCCCCATGAATCATATCAACTCTGGAGAGATTCAAAGCGGGCGTCACTAGAGCAGTGGAAACGATCCAGCTGGAGCATCCCTCTACATATCCATAGCTCTTTCTGCCGAAGACTCTGAGTAAGATATGCAAATGAAGGTTTTGTATGTGTGCATGAGTGTCCGCGAGTGGCAGCCCTGAATGGAATCGCGGATAACGGAAAGAATGGGGGCGAGCCACCGAGACACGCCACAATGAAAAGTGTAGATGATCCCAAGATATTGAATAGTACGCGAGAGACAAAGGTGGATGCCCCAAAGGCTCAGATGAACAGGAAATCTGTAGCTAGCTGTGCAGTAGGGGTGTTGCGAAATTGAAAAAAAGATGGCCTGAGTTTTGTTGAGATTAGGTTTGATGCAGCCGGTTTTGGAAAATTCAATTTTACTGGAAAATGACGCATTCTATTGGAAAAGTATAACAGCAACTGCTTTTGTCAAATCGATTGCTGATTCCTAAAATAGAAACATTTTTTAATTTTTAGTAACGTTGGATACTTTTTCAAATTTTAGCTTGCAAAGTGATTGATCAGAACTTTTTACTTCGATAATAGAGCATTGATCATCCTGTTTTGCATGTAAAACAGGTGGTCTTTAAGATTACTTGCGTATCTTATGAGCTCTTGCTGTTTTAAAAGGAAAATAGAATAAAAAAACCACTTCGTGTCATTGTGTTAACTCCTAATAGCCCATTCTTATTATTTCAACAGAAAAACACTAACAGCCATTTTGAGAAAATTAATAATTTTAGATTGTTTTGTTTAGACTTGATTTGAAAAATTAAGGCAGTACAACGCAACTAGTGAAGTAAGGGTACCCATCAAGAGCATCCCCATGACAATTCTCAAAGGACTTGTCTGGTGCGGATAGAGAGGTGATAAGCCTCGTACATGCAAGGATTCAGAGGTCTGGGTGGACTGGATTAGTATCTGTATGCAACGTCCCTAGTACCTAAATGGCGCCAATTCGGAAAGGCTTGACCATGCAACTGCTAGCTGTCAGTCGAAATATTTCGCAGGCAAATGGTTGTAGGGAGGAAGTCTTGGCTTAACAATCGGCACTGAGAGGAAAAAACCTGATTAGAAAACCTAAACCTGAAAGGAATGCGTGTTTGAATAGATGATCAGTCATTACTAGTTTCACCTGGGGGCACTTTGGTTGGCTTATGTCCGGACGTTTAATTTCCCCCTCACTCTGGAAGTCAACATTAAAAATATTTCTTTCTCTATTTTAGAATCGGAACAAGAGTTAACTCCAATAGAGATGGAGAACAGTCCTGACAATTCTGTTGAGTAGTTTCATTCTCCAGTGGGAATTAGCAAACTCGAAGAAAACCCCACATCTTCAGGCTTGGGCATTAACACCAAATCCGAGATAAGATTGCCTAGAGCACAAAGAAGAAGACTGAGAATTGACGTGGCAAAAGCCAAGAAAACCTAGGGTAAACCGAAAGCCGAAACTGCCTAAAAAACTAAAACCTGGAAATATCTAAAGACCAAGACCTACAAAAGAAAAGAACGCGCACTGAGAGGAGCCGAAATTTCTAGGTAACTTCTTGATCGGTCTGAAATATCCGAGGTCCGTGAACAGTATGACAGACTCAACGTAGAGCCGAAAAGCCCGATAGATTTTTAATATATGGCCGAACCTAATCTAAACCCGCAAATACCAACCCTGAACGTGCAGGTCTTTACCGTGCAGTATAAAGATCTTCCTTTTCAGCTCAGTAAATGCTTCTCCGGATCGGTACAAAAGTAAAAGCCCCAAAAGCCTGAATGCCCGACAAGCTCGGTAGGTCCGACAAATCCCAGAGCCCCAATGAGGCCGATAGGTCCAAAGTCAGTACGAAAATAATTCGCTTCAGATCAGTACAAAAGTAACACCCAAAAAGTCCGATCGACCTGATAAGCTCGATGGGTCCTACAAGGCCCAGATGCATAAAGTCAGTACGATAATCCCCCGGTACGCTTCAGGACGAAAATGACCCATACGGGCCAGTAACGAAAATAATTCGATAGGTCCGACAAGCTCGAGAGGCCCAAATGGTCCAACAGGCTCGAACGGCCCCTAACTACCCGACATGCCCGATTAATTAAATTCACCCGACGTAGGCCCGAAAAGCCCGATAAATTTTTAAATTGAGACTCGGCCGGGACCGCGCTAAACCCTGACTCAAAAAGCCGGCTCGTGCAGACCTGTAAGAGGCCATCAATCTATCATCCTTTGTGTCAAAGCTGATGGAAAACTAATTGATAGACATAGATATCAGGGGTAACTTTCCTGGAAAAAGCCTGTTTCGCCCTCACCAACCTGCATACAGTTAGGAAAATCATGCGAAATTCCTCTTCATCGGCTAGAAAAGAAAAAAGTTGAAAACGCGATTACCAATTAAAAAATCGCACTGACTATCTTCCTTGACGTTGATGGGGCCTTTGACCATACCCCCTATGAGTCAAGTAAGGGATTGTGGAGTAGGGGAAATACTATGTAAGAGGATCAAGAAAATGTTACACCCTGGAGGATCAAGCTGCCAAGAGATATCCACGAGGGGTGATTTTGTCACTCCTCCCGCGAAATTTGATAGTAGTCACATTGAACATGCTAGAATACTACAGCCAATGATGTGCAGATGACATAGTCGTAAAAGTTATCAGAGAAATATACAAACGTGGTTTCAAAACTAATGCAAAACTTTCTAAACATAGTAGAGAAACAGCACTATTGCCCTTACAAAAAGGAAAAGAAAATGGAGGGATTCGTAAGTTCAAAAGTTTTTAATGAAAATTGCATATATGCCAGGAGGTCAAATACCTGGGTACCACACCTCTGAAAAATCACAAAGGTAAAATGGTCTTGATAGAAACCAAACGAGTGACTTAAACCATGATACCTATACATGACTGGTATCTCATGGTGGGGGCAAACGGCGAAACGAAGACAGGCAATAACAGAGCTCCTAAGTCTCCTTCCACGTAACACAATGTAGTAGTTATCGCAGAGGCGAGATTGGCAGCGCACAGCATGAAATGTAAAGGAACCTAGCAAACCAGATCTGCCCATGCCCTACCGGGGTAACAAACCCAAACACAATCACAAACTCAATACTAGATATTGAATAGTGACAGTAGGCCCGCCAAACAAAATTACAATCATCTAGTCAACAAAGACGTAGTCAGGCTGGAGCACCTGCGTGGTAAACAGATGAATCCAAAACTAACTAGAACTGGAGTAAAATATACGGTATAAACTGTCATTACCTTCCAAGCGAAAATGATGTCTACCTTTTAGAAAATGTAAAGAGAAATTACCGGGGCGGAGATAACCTGATTTTAACTGGTAGCAAATAGTAAACCGGTCTGGAACCGTCTTCAAAACCTCACAACCCTTGCAAGCCTCAATCAATGTGGGTGGCTGAGCACAAAATCACTAATTCCTGCTGTCTTTAAGTTTAAGGTAGTATTGCTTGTATTATGAGTTTTCAAATTCACAATTTTCAGAATACAAATATCCAAATACCTCAGAAGCAAACAAAAAAATGATAAATAGAAACAGAAAGAAAAGATAAAAACTTCTATTGCGTATTTTGTTATTCCTAATATTTCAAAACAGTTTCATCGTTAAATTGCGTCATAGCGTAAGTCAAACCAATCCGTAGAATAATCACAAGATTAATTAGAAAACTCTATGATACGTAACGTTTTACATTTATACTTTAATCTTGTAGGGATTTTCATTCTCGAGATACCACGTTGTCTCCTGCAAATTGAATATTTGCATGTTCCCAACTCATGTCATTTTCCTAATTGCATTAAGAGGTATCAGATAAACTAATTTATTTATGCCAAAGATTAACTAATTTGTTTGCCAAATAGGTCAGCTGTTGCATAATTTATTAATTACTAGTAAAACTTGAAGCATTACGTAGTAAGTGACACAAGAACGTTACTATATATTTTAATTAACGCAGTCGTCCTAGCATAACAAGCCATGGCTTAGTGTTGTGGCGTTACCAAATGAGGGTTAAATCACGTTCCATGCTTTTTATACTTTTGTAATATATCACGATTACTGGCTTTACTCTTTTTATATTTAAATAAAACAGTTTGTAATATTTTATGTTTGGGGATTGAGACTTGCTGTGGTGAAAGAAAAATAAAGACCAGTAATGGACAAGTAAATAATTGTAAAAGTTAGAAGTCGTTTGCTTACCTTTGGATGTGCTCTCCTTGGAAACGCTACTTTGGGGTCAATCTAAAAACAGAAAACAAACCATTAGAACACCAAGAAATTAGGCAAATAACACAAGGGATAAAAGTAAATAAAAAGAGGGTTCCTTTAATTATTCACTCTGTTTACGAGAGGCAATAAACGAATTGCTTGAATTATTCTCTTCCATTTCCTTCCGTCTTCGAGTTCTAACAGCGGTATTATGGGCAATCAAAAGTCGGCATTTCGAGCCACGCACAATTACAACTCGCACGACACGCGCCTCGCTTCAACTTGCGACATATACTCGTCGTTAAGAAAACCCACCCCTTTACCGTCATCAATGTCCTTAACGTTTCACCCGCCTCCGTTTACAACACTTCTGGAGGGTCGTGGCGATCGCAGATAAACGTGTGAGAACTGCAAACCTGAAAAACCTCGCCCGTGCAAAGTCTACCGGGACCGAGATCAAATTTCTTACACTTTCAGTTCACTTCAACCACTCTGAAGAAAAATACGAACAAAATCCTTCTATATATTATATGTCTGAAGGTATGGGTCAATCTAAACGTGACACTTCCGCGTAAAAAAAAGAGAAAAACCGTTTCTGACGTATCGATTCTCACAGCAACAATACATGCTAACAATGACAAAATAGAGAAATAATAAAACTTTTTAGTATATGGGAAAATGTGAAATTTTGTTGTTGTTCGTACAATATCAAAACATTTCTGTTATATTACATGGATAACAATAAAGTCTATAGAGAATTAAAAGTTTGACAAAAGAAAACAAGACAAAGCACATAACGAAGACTGTTGTCTTAATATTGAAAAAAAAGTTTTGTAGTTTCTGTGTATTATTTAAAGAGGAAATTAACAGCCAGTCTGACAAAATAAAATATAAACAATCACAAAAGAACTTAAAACCTTTCTAATTCTTTGCCTAGCAAAACAAACTTATTGTAATAACGTCAAATGGAAAATTGCTTTACAGTCCCTGTTTAAATTAAGGAAATACACGCAAGTAATTAAAAAATGGTTTTTACCAGGAATGCCCTTTAATCGTTATTTATCTAATAATTTTAATTATTATCTTCGTTCTAATCGGTAAGCAAACTAAAAATAGACAAAATCCAACTGTAGACAAGTCAGTTAGCCAAGCATAAACATAATTACAAGTGATGGTATTACATTACAAGAAAAAAGGAAATACAGTGAAGTGGAAATTACCATAGTTCAGTACAAAAAAGAAGATTTAAGCAGTGAACACTAATGAAAAAGCGATCAAAACTTGTGATCCAGTTGTGCAACTCAACACAAATATAGTTGTCATTTATATCACTAGATACCTTTACGGAGTAGCAGTCAAGATTTAAGACAAGACTTGTCACGCCACCAATCTAACTTGTATAACATGTCTGTAGTGATTTCATTGACTTAAAACTAAAGTTTCTGGTGTGGCACCCAGAACGAACGCCGTACAACATAAAAGTCAAATCAATGATTAGAATTCCAAGAAAAGTAGAGAATTATGGAAATTATGATTCTTTTTGGTTCCACATGCTTCAGAAACCGCGGTTTCTCAAGTTTCTTGCATAAAGAAGCTATTTGCATTGTGTTGCCCAAAATGATGGACTTCACACTGAAGTAAGTGTAATCATCGCTTACAGTTTAGAGGTAAACTTGTAAAACTTGCAGTAATTATTTATAAACAATTGCTAAAAAGGAATTTTAAGCTCTATGGCATGAGAAAATAGCACAGATTTCCTCGTGACGACGCTAGGCAGTACGGCATGCAATGTTGTGGGAAGTAAGTTTCTATAGTTTTGGACCTGAAATGATGAAGATGGGCTTGTAGATGGAAACAACTGTGTAACGATCATTTTGCGCCTGTTACATAAAGTCAGTTTTGTATTTATACTATCTTAGAAGATGTTGTCTTTTGATCCCTGTTTGCGCTAATATTGATAGAGATTGTTATCTCTAATTAGTTTTCTATCTAACCGTCATCACTATTTAATGATTTTAGAGATTGTTGATTAATTCCTTAGATCGACTAGATACTCAGTTCATTTATTTTTATTTGTTCGGAAACGAAATTCAGATGTTGGTTTTTCCGTATCGCTATTACCTTGATACTGCCTTAGGTAGAAATCTTGGTTCCAGTTTACTTATTTTACTTTCTTTCTTTCTTTTGTAAGCTTAATTAGTCCTGGTTTTGGAATTGATTAATTAATTAGAGCACTTTAACGCGTTTTTCTTTTCATGGGCATTGATAAAAGCTTTGTTAAAAATTTCCATTTCTCTTGATCATCAAATATCGATATTTTATCTACTTTAATTATGTTTGTCTTTATTTTGTTCTAGGACTTGTCTTTTGTTGAAAAGGCGATTTTTGCCTTTATCAATTATTTTTAAAATAATTACAAATTTCATCTTACTTCTCAGGGTACTTAGACAAACAATTTAAGATCTCTTTTGCTATAAAAACATTTTTTTCTATCCTTGCTCGCAGGTGATAAGAGCCGTTGGTTTTAACTGTCTCTGTTAATTATCGTTCCAATAGTGAAAATCTGTTTTCCAGGTTATCGCTCTCATTAAGAACCTGCAGTGGATTTTTTCTGTCAGTTTACAAAATTTCACTTTGATTAGATAGCCTCCGCCCCCTCGCAGAAGTGTCACTCATCTTGTCGGATGTACTTTCGTTTCCTACCGCAGCACTTTAGAAAGCGTCTTGATGATCAGCATCAAGGTTCCATCTTTACTCTGTGTATTTACAGTTCAGGAGTGGAATTACAGTTAGTTCTCTTCATCCTTATTCTTTTTCTTCGTCTAATTGGTGGTTCTTTTATCCTTGGAGACACAGCTTTTAACTCCGCGAAGCTTTGCCTATTGAATGAATGGTTGTTGTTGTACATAATTTCCTTGTCATGCTCAAGGCCACTTACTGAATTTAGCGGGCTAAGGCTAAAACAGTCTTATTGTAATGTAAGTGTTATTGTAACGCAACTCCTTGTACGAACTAAAGTAGTAGTATGACAGAAAGAAAATTGAAGAAAATACAAAAAGTCCGAAGAACTAACAGTAACAGAAGAATTATTATTTTCAATATCTGGTAAACAATCAGATAGACAGAAAAAAGATCCCGAAGCAGTCTAAATCTTCTTGTAGAAAACTTCATATTGTAGTGACATTGAGAAGTATGATACTGTGGATGAATCTACAAAAAATGCTTAACCGTAACCGTAAGATTTCACTTGAGAAGATGAAAGTGTTGTTGGAAGTAAACAGTAATGGCCTCGCATCCGCATTTAAAGCGTAAAATGCGTAAAAATGCCGCAGCAGTAAATCCTTGTACAGTATTAGATCGGACAGATTTTGAAATGATTAGGTTGATGAAATGTGAAGACTTCGACCAATTCTAGACAAACTAAAAAAATAAATTATTACAGACTGAGTTTCGAAAGAATGATAAGTGAACTACTAAAGAGTATGAGTACTAAATTTTTATTTTTTGCTTTGATAGTCTTTTTACCGGGAGAATCGTATTCTGAAATCTTGTCTGTTGCCTAAAAAAAGATTTCTTAGAAATTTCTTATCATCAATCAGTCATGATAAATAAGATACTTCTAGCGAGATGACTGGACAATAACATGTCATGGCATCCAGCCCTTATCAAATGTATCAAGACTCTGCCAAACAAAAAAGAAAAACATTTACGATTACAAAACCTTCAACAATGGCCTAAAAATTATAAGCGGTTCGTGGAAGGCACAGATCACTTAAACCAAAACGTTTTAAATTACAGAGTGAGCATTAGAAGATAAGGTGGTAGTGATCTATAGTTACTTGGTTATTGGATCTTTCAGTTGCAAATGCGTACAAACTGTACACTAAAAGATAAACTCGAGTAAAATATCACAATTGGAATTTAAAAGGGAAATAATCCAAATGTACCTCACCAGATACAAAGTAACACCTAAAGGATTCAGAAGAGCAGCCATATCAAAATCCAGTATCACACATAAACTACCTGTTAGAAAAAAAAAGAGAAAAGACGCTGTGCTGCAAAAGGGTGCCTACTTTTTATTTGCAAACAGACTACAAATTGCATAGAAAACAGCAAAGTACTAATTTTTGCATTACATTACACGCATACCAGTTTGCCCTACTTGTAGCGTCCCCGATCTTCGAATTCACTAGTATGAGAAGAACTGACCGATATACTTGTAAGAGCTTAGCACCCTTCCAGTGTGAGCCAGTCCAAGCGATAGGAACAGTGTCCTCCAAGGATGGTCAGTGTCTTGGTAGGTTCGAAAGCTTCCGTTTCTCAACCTTTCCGTTCCAAATCACCCTTATTCGTGGTCCGGTTGTCGCCTCTATCAATAGAGCGAGCCTTCGTTACTGGTAAGTCCAGATCCGCTTGCTTAGTTTGTATTAATTGTTTGTATATAATATATCAGCTTATACCATTTGAGGGTTTGTTTTGTGTTCATTTTTTCGTTTTGATATTGTTTCAGCCGATTGACCCTTGAACAACCGTGTCTCCACAGCAATTACTAAGACCGCACCGAATCAAAAACGCCATCACCGAAACGCCACAACCCAAAATAAATATTTTCTAAACAAAAGAACCTTACTGTTTCGTAAGCACCGTGTTAAGTGTTAAGGACAGAGGCCCTAAATCAGTCACGAAATAAATCAGTTATATAGAAGTGTAACTGAACTGTTTCGCTAAACGCCAGGAACGTGTTGTACTGACAATATTTATCTGTATATTTACTTATTACATAAATATTATGTTTCTCGTAAAACAGACTTAATCTTGAAGGATACGACATGAATTAGACCCAAGTTTGTGATTTTTTTTTGAGATTATCTGTGCTATCTCCCTTTACTTCGAGGGTATTGGGCAGAAAGATCTGAAAGACCTGATAGATGCAAGAGATCCAATAAGCTGGAACGGCTCGAGATGTTAGAACGGCTCGACAGACCCGAGAAGACCAAAAAAATCGAAAAGTCTAAAAGGCCTGACAGATCTGAGAGGCCCGAAGGGCCAAGAAGTCTAAAAGGTCGGACAGGCCGAAACCACCTGACAGATTCATATGGCCTGACAGACCCGTATGGCCTGACAGGCCCAAGAGGCCCGACAGACTCCATCGGCTCAACAGGCCCGACAAGACCAAACGGTTCGAAAGGCCCGACTGATCGGACGTAGGAGCTCGATAAATTTTTAAATCCAAGCTTCAACCCGAGTCGAGTAAAGGCCCAACTAGAAAACCCGACCCGTGCAAGCCTATACCCCAGAGACAGACACATTAATTGTAAAAATGTTAGTTTGTTAAAATGAGAAATTTGAATACTATTTGTTCCTTTTTTATTTCCTGTTTCCTTTAGAAAACTCTTAAGATGTCAGACATAAGCTATTTAATGCAGAAAGCGGTGTAGGAATATTCCTTTTAGAGAAAACTAAATTTCTTGAGCGCACATTCAGGAATCTATGACCAACTCAATCTCCAATAATATGCCTTTTCGTGCCCTAATGGCCCAACACTTGATTTTTAGCTTCAGAGTCTTCAGCGTATTCAGAAGTCTAGCCTAAAAGGCTCTCTTATGTTCCGAGTTTCACGAAACTTCAGTTCAGTTCTTTTCGCTACCAGAAGCGTTCCGTGTCCCGCAATCTATACTCCCCCATCTCGAGCCTACCGAGAAACCGCACATGATTGTGTGGTGCTCCTTGATTAGTTAGACTGATTGCATCTGGCAGCAGTGGCAGCGCAGCAATTCTTAATCATTTCCCTGGATACAGGATTATGCCGCTTTTGCAGGATTGCTAGACAACCGGGAAGTCATTTGCAATTTTTCCAAGTCGGTGGAACGCTTGATAAACCTTGAAGGAGCCTCGAAATAAATTATACTGCAACAATTTCAGTTGTTCAGTTGTTCACCAGACCAGTGCAGAATCCATTGTGGGCGTCGTGTCCATGAGAAGTTGCTCATGAAATCTGCTCACCTCCACGAATTATTTTCCTACCAAATTTTTTCTTGAAAGTCTAGGCCCTGGCTTCGCCCTGGTTAAGCCAACGAATTTTGTCAAAAACACAACAGGCCATTTCGTACGGTCTAACCTTCTGACGGCTGTTTCCATAACAAATGTAAATCAACTTTTGAAGTTTAAAGTGACATTAAATGAGAAACTGCCTTCAAGAATATTGTTTTTTAAAGCTACTAACTGCTTTGAATATTTGATTTACCAAAGTACATGTTTATTAAGGTTCATCCTGAAAATTATTTTGAAAATCAAAAACTTCATTAAACTTTTTAAAAGCTGAAGTTACTTTGGTTAAGGCTACATTACAACTGCGCTGGGCTACACGTACAAATCAGAAAAATACTTCGGACTGGTGTCCCACGCACCCGGTAACCTGATTGAGCAAGAAGTGATAAAGCAAAGCACATTTTGGAGTAGCGTACCAAAAGCTATGCATATTCTTCTTCTTCTTCTTTTTCTTCTTTTACTTAATTAAGGCACTGCCTGTTTAGTTCATTAATAGAAGTTCATGTTTGTCTTGGGGGGATTCGATGGATGACGAAGTATAGATTTGTTTCCATCGCTTTGGTGGTCTACCTGGTGGTCTTTTTCCTTTCGGTTTCCCGTCTCTTATAATTTTGGGTAGTCTTTTACAATACATTCTCTCTATATGGTCATTCCATTCTTTTCTTCTAGTTTTTAGGAATTTTATAATATCCCGTGTCTTATATAGTTCTCGTATTTGGGAGTTAGGTATCCTGTCTCGTTTGTTTTGTTTTGCTGGCTTTGGGTCTTGTTTCCGCCGCGTATGTTAATATTGGTCTAATACACGTTTTGTATATCCTAACCTTGTTTTCCACAGTTTCGTTCCGCCATATAACGTCTCGCAGGCATCCCGACGCCACGGCTCCTTTAATCGCTTGGTCTTTCACTTCTGCTTGTATGTCTCTGACGCCTAGGTATTTAAAGTTCATAACCTATTCCACCATTGCCCTTTCTATTTCTAGCTTGCATCTTACGAGTTCTCCAGATATTGTGATAGATTTGGTCTTTTGTTTTGATACCTCCACGTTATATCTTTTGGCCGTTTCCACAGATCGGTGTAGCATTTTCTCTAGGTTGTTTTCGCTGTTTGCAATGAAGACCGCATCATCAGCGTAACATGCTATGTTGACTTGTTTTTGCTCCAAGCTGTATCCCTGCATTACTCTCACATCTCCCATGATTTCGTCCAATATTATGTTGAACAGCATTGGACTGAGTGAATCACCCTGCCTGTCTGATCCCTGAGTTTATCGTTATCTTGTCAGTTGCAGTTCTTATGCGTGTCCTTGTGTGTTAACGTTGTGAATTAGGTTTCTCAATTCTCGCGGGACGTAATTCTACTTCAGAATGTCGAATACGTCGTCTAATTTCACTCGATCAAAAGCTTTTGTTAGATCGATGAAGCACATGTATGCTGGCTGATCATATTCTATGATCGCAAAGATAGCGTCGGTAGTCAATCTGTTGGTTTTGAATCTCATCTGTTCTTCGCTGTTTTCAATTATGGCGTCCAGTTTTGTGACTATTATTTTGGTTATTAATTTCAGTGTTGTGCTTAGTAATGTGATTCCTCTGTAATTTTAGGTCTTTCGTCTATTACCTTCTGTGATACTCGTTTTCAATTCTGTTGAGATCTTTTGGATTTTCAGAACAATTCCTACCAATTTAAGTAGTTGGTCCTGTAGTGCCTCTCGATCTCGCTGGCTATACCATCCATTCCAGGTGTTTTGTTATTCCTTAATTTTGATATAGTTGTTTGGATATCTTGTATTGTTACCTCGTGTTGCTATCCTCATCTTCCAATGTTGCTGTATTCCATGCAAGTCCTTAAAGTATCTAATCCACTCTTCTTCCTTAATTATGCTTACTGGTATTGATTCATTTATTTCAGCTATTCTATTTCTGATTAATTTTCACACCTATATTTGGGCTCCGGTCAGATCTTTTTCCATGTCTTTGGTAAACCTTTCCCAGTATTCTTCTTTTTTTGCTTCGAATTCGCACATTAATTCTGTTTCGTGTGTTTGTATAACTATTTAGGCTTTCTACGATCTTTGTAGTTTTATACCTGAGAAGCAATTTTCTTCTCCTTGCTCAATTCTTTAATTTCCTCTGTGAACCATGGAGTCTTACTACTCTTCCCGGTTACCTATCTTCTTCCAAATGCTTCTTCCGAGGCTTTAAGTCTATCCCAAACCAGTTGAGCGTTGTCGTCCTCGTTTATTTCGTTTAGTGATATTTTTTGTCTTAATCGATTCTGGTGGAGTATTCGTGTACTTTCGTTTTTTAAGCTTTCTATGTTTATTCTTTCTGTTGTTGATGCCTCTTATCGTTCCTTCTTTCCTTCAAAGAAGTATAATCTTAGCTTACAGAGGAGTAGACTGTGATCGCTTCCGATATTTGCGGAGTTAAGAATCCTCACACCTAGTTATTATGTAATCGATTACCGACGTTTGACCGCGACTGTTTCGCCACGTTACTATTTTATATTTTTCATCATGCTCAAAAAAGGTATTGTTGATGGGCATGTTATTTTGTCCGCAGACGTCCACCAGGAGATCTCCGTTTTTATTTTTTGTGCTCTCGTTGAATCGTTACTTGTGCCAATTCGTGCGTTTAAATCTCCCATTATCAGACATACTATGTATTTGGGATTTAATTTATCAGCTCCTGTAATTCGTAATAAAATTGTTCACTTTGTTGTTTGGGTTTGCTGATATCAGATGCATACTCGCTGATGAAATTTTAGAATTTGCTTCTTGTTTTTATTTGTACTTTCAGGATTCTCTCGCTTGCGTATGTAATGTCCGTGATGCCTGATTGAAGCGTTTTGTGTACGAGCACTCGAAGATCTTCCTTCGAGTAGTCTTTCTTGGTTTTCCCAGAGTATATTAGTGTGTATTCTCCATAACGACCTGTTCCCTTTCCTTTCTTTTTATTTTCTTGTAATGCGCATATTCAAATTCATAGAAACAGTGTCCTGTGTACCATCCATGCTGCCAAAGGTACGATCATCGGAATTTAGAATGAAACAAAGTACATATGATGACCCATGATGGGGTCTTCCTAAACCGTATATCCTCGTATAGGCCACCTTCGGTGGCCCTTAGTCGGGCTGCGCCCTCCTTTACCCTTCTTAAGAGAGATAAATATCATTACGATTCGGTACACGTCCTCCAAAATGCTTCCATTGGTGAGTAGACAATGTAATCATACCGTTAAGATCTCATTTGTCTGCCGTGGTGAAGTTGCAAGAAAATAACTGCAACTGCGTCTTTGAAAGTTAGAGAATAGTTTTATTTCTATATTTTTGGTGCAATCAAGTTTTAGTTTCGAGATTTATTACTATTTCATATTAGAATAGTACTAATACTGAATCATTAAATTAATAAAATGATCGATTCCGTTTCGTATAGAACCCAACAGGATCGTTTTTCACCGTCTTGGAATACATGACAGAATTAGTTCTGATAATATTACAAATACATAGTTGGCATTCTTAGTGGTAAGTACTTGCTTCTTATAAATTCGGAAAATTATTTATGTGTCTATGTATTTTCTTTTTTCAAGACAATTTTGAATCTTGAAAAATAAAAACTTCACAAACGTTCAAACTCACCATGCTATAGAATACAAGTATACCCTACTACACATAAAAATGAAACGTAGCCTATATTTAAGATCAACAACATGGAAAACGATAACAAAGAAAAATCACCCAAAATTATATACAAAACATCCCATGAGATTCATCTTGAATTTTTTATTATACACGGTAACTTGACCGACAACAACGTCTTCCTTTTCTGTGTGTAGGTTGAAAGTTTTCAAATGAGTAAGGTAGTACGCCTACATCTCAAGTTCGTGCTCGAAAACCGCAACACTTCTTGAAAATTCTCAATTTTCCACGAACATAAACCAAATAACAACACCAAGTATTACTTACTATTATTATTATAAATTATTATAAATAAAGATAAATGTGAAGAGTTCAATTAAGATTTTTCACCTCTCTGATTATACATTAAAAAAGAAAATGAGGTGCTGAGTATACTTCATTGAATGTGTTTACTTATTCTGTTTGGAAATTTCCTAATTAAAAAGCACGAAAGATAATGACAAAAATAAAACAAGGCAAATGAAAATCATTCATCCTCGCTGAACGTGAAAGTTCGCTTGCCTGCGATGATTATTATCAGAATGGTGTGTTGTGTTCAATGGAGTCTACCTCTACAAAACAACAAAATTGTCGACATTTTACTCTTTTTCTTTAATTATATTTTTCCTAACAACGTGATTAAAAGCTGCGACTAAAAAAGGAATAAATGTAAGGTGCAAGATCTTCAGATTAATTGAAAGTGACCGCTCGCTGGTTTACTTTGATGGATCTATTCATTCTTATAAGGGCCAATTAATATAATCAAAAGATAATTTTTTAAAGTGACAAACTTCTGTATATTTTCTTACTGATTTTCATTGGAAAACGAGTAGATTCCATTTACTCGTCAGTTTTTACGATCTCCACAACTGTTTGTGGCAGTATTCAAAGCATTTGAAACTTATTAGGATGAAAACAAACGAATCAAATCGAAACATCACCAAATGACAAAATTTTGGAAAATTTTGGAAAATAATTATAATCTAGTCATCGATCAAACAAAAAGGTCTCTTATGCTAACTGGAAAAATATCAAATTTACGCCACTACTTAAATCTCAAAACCCTTATCAAGTGATGGAGTTTGATCTGATCTTGGCAGCACGAAATCGGGTTGTTTTGCATTGAATCTTTAGATCAGAAAATTAAAGTATGACTGCTGTTTGCTGAAATTCAAGACTGGCGACAAATTGTATAAATTCTCAAAGAATTGAAAAGATCAGGTACGACTGCTTCACGAGATACAGAATTTCAAAACACAACAGAGCTTTGCTCTTATTTAATATCAAGGAAGCTCGTCCATTATAGCCTGTGATCGTCAGAAATCTATGGATGAGACTGCAAAGAAAGAAAGGTCATTGCGTTTCATTCCCTTCTTCTTAATATATCTTTTCTGTACGAGAACGGGAATCTTTAGTAACCACAAGGCAAGGTAACCATATCCGTAAAAGTCACAGAAACCACAGAAAAACCTTCAACGAAAACAGTTGACTTGCAGATTCATACCTTGAACCTCCTGAAGTCAAACCTACAGCATTAACAATTAAATATTTTGACAGCGCTCATGAATAATGCGTTATAGTTTAATAAGAGATTTCAGATACTTCAAGGCAAAAATGTCTGAACCTTTCAGATACTGTAAAGTTTTTGAATTTTTGAATGTCGGCAGCTGATCTATTAGAACTAGCTCTTAAAGCGACATGGCGACATTAGTGTGCTTACGAGCGATAAAATGCGAAATTTGATTTATATCAAAATCCTAGAATCCAACTTGTTCTGCATTGCATTCATAGCTTCTGGAGCGGCTAAGAGATAGTGCAAGGCTAGCCCTCCCCCACCACAGGTCAAACTATTAACGATGAAGAACTAGAAACGGCAAACGACAAAAATAAAATTCTTATCATAACCGAACAAAAAACACTTAAGAACCAACTGGCACAAATCACCGCCAAGCTAGTAAAGGTAGATCAGTAGATTCATACCATTCTGCAGGACATAATGTAAGAGAAGCAAGCTAGACAGCCTTATCAAGAATGTTCAAACACTCCAGAACAGAGTCACTTATGCTGGAGCTCTGCAAAAAGACCCAACGCCACCACAAAGAGAGCAAACCAAATACAAAATAGTTATAGCACTCGTACAGGAAAATGACAAAATACAAACAAAACAAAACAAAAAGTAAGATAATTATCCTTAAATCAAACGATAAAGACATCGAGATATTAAGTGCAAGAGACGATCTCAAAAACACAGGTCTAGTAGCAAAAAGTTCTAAGGGTACAAAATCCAAATGCAACGGGTTCTCTTTAAATCTGGCAAGCGAAACCAGCCCACAATGCATTGGGTTATTGAAATTTCTCTGCAGTGCAGAAAAAATTGTTTAACAAAGGCAAAGTATACGTCGATATGCACAGTTAAAATTATCGAAGAATTAGAAAGAGCTACGGGCATTGGGCCCAAGATTGTCAGCGCAAAACCTGTGCACCAAGACCAAACAAAATGCATCAACGCTACAAGCAGAAAGCCATAAACCACACTGCAGACTTATATATTGCAAAGCCGCCTGGCGACATTTCAACTACAAAAGGCTCTTATCTACCTCAAAGTGAACATCGCTCTACTCTAAGTGCTATATAATTACCTATACTTTCCCGACTTGAGAAAAAAATTACAGATGCCTGACGGAAAAAACACCCGAACTAATCCAAACAGTCATCGTTATTCTTGACCCTAACATGCACGTCCTAGATCACGTCGAATTAACGACCACTATCAAGCTAAGAGAGTCATCTAGCCACACCTTGATGTTTTTGGCATCAACACAAGACATAAAAACACACTGATTATCAGGTAATTTCAAGCCAAAGGCAGCGGGTGGCACAACACCACAACGGACAAAAGAGGAGATATAGGCTCAACTTTGACCAAGGAAGTAAACGAGCAAATGATCCAAAAGTGGCAAGTTTGCGAGAACGAACTCTAGAGCGCCCACAACGTGATTCTCTGCGACATTCTTCTAATTAAGTGATCAAAAATACACCTTAGAAATATCAACAAAGATGCACTAGTTCAACAAAGAAGAGAAATGCTAAGAAACCTGGAACGTATCATACCACATGGATAATCGAATCAATTTCCTAACTTAGAGGTTTCCAAAGAATTATGGAATGGATACTGCATAAATGAGCAAACTGAGAACATGAACGAAAGAAACAGTAGCGAGGAGTGAGCAAAGATTTGAAAGATATCAGATATCGGATGGCTAAAGCACGTTTCAAAGCTATACTTGCTCATCATCATGGCAGAAATTTGTAGAAAACTAGGAATAAACCCCTAGAGGACAATATACAAAATGGCAGTATACAAATTAAGAACCAAAATGATGCAGACCACTAGACCTTAGACTGCCTCTAGACGGTCCTAGATAAAAAGTAAAAAAGGGCTGGATCTTCCCGTCCACTGAAAGATACGACAAGCCGCCCGAGCAACTGAAGATCTGTTAGACATAAACGTAGAAATCTCCTACATACATATTTTCCTTAAGCCTGGAAAAAGAGTAGACTGGTCACAATACTGAAGTCACAGAAAACAGATTCGTCTGACGTAAAATCACTTCGACCGATCATGCTCCTACCCAAACTTGACAAAACCTTGAAATGCATCATCAGAGAGAGAATAATAGCCGAAGTTAGAGAAGATAACTTGGATCACCGGGTGGGAACGGAATACACGGTGTCATACTTAAGCTTCTCGCCGCCACTCTGGCGGATTACCTAAGACGCATCCTAACTGACTACCAAACCATGGGATAGTTCCTCGAACCAGGAAAAAGAGTAGACTAATCATAATACTGAAGTCGCCGGAAAAATTTCGCCCCGAGTAAAATTATATATACCCGAGCTTGACAAAATCTCCGAACACACCATCAGTGTCGTACTCAAGTTTCTCGTCCCAACTATGGCGGATTACCTAGGACGCCTCTTAAATGCCCGCCAAACGATGGGATATTTCCTTCAGGCCTAGAAAAAGAGTAGACTGGTCACAATGCTGAAGCCGCTGGAAAAAAATCCTCCGGCGTAAAATTACTTCGACCGATCACGCTTATACCCGAGCTTGACATAATCTTCGGACGCATCATCAGAGAGAGAAAATAATAGCCGAAGTTGGAAAAGATAACTTGCATCACTTTAGACAGTTTGGGTTCCAGAAAGACAAAAGCACAGTGAAAGCTATCGGAATAATGCTCAAGACTGCTAACGCACAAGAAAGCAAATACGTTGCAATGTCTTGGCTCGCGGCCAAGTTAGTACAAATCATTAAATAACTAGTTAGCTTGAAGATCGACCAATTTTATATGAGACGGTGGCACAGAACCTTTTCAGAAAGTAACCGCAGGGTTCAATATGAAACTTCGCCGTGGATGCAAATAAAAAATTGCACGCGGACAATATTCTATCAGTTGTTGGGGCCGATATAATCATACGAGGGTGGATCAAATATAAACGAGCCTTTTGTAACTACGCGCCGCTCCAATGCAATATCAGTTAGAGGTGTCTGTGTTCGGTGAGGAGGAGTGTCTGGAAGAGAGCAACGACCTTGATGCCTCACCTTAGCTCAAATGTCTAGTCAGATTGTCACGGGTGATGAGACTTGGGTCCATCATTATACCCCACAATGAAACAGAGTGCGTATGGAGCAGACGAGGAGTAGAGAGGGAGCACATGTGAAAGCAAAGACACGATTGTCTGCGGGGAAGGTGTAAGCCACTGTGTTCTGGGGTTCTACATGCGTTCTCCTTGTCGATTTTCTCCAAAAACGACGGACAATAAATGCCGCATACTACTGTGTTCTTCTGGATCAAATTCGAGCTGCGTACCGATCAAAAAGGAGTGGGATTTCTATCAGAAGTATGTTGCTCCTTCTCAATGACAATGCGAGACCCCATACTGCAGCTTTAACCTAACAAAAATTGACCGACATGCTCTTGCACATTCTCCTTACAGCTCAGACTTCTTACCGTGTGACTTTCACATGTTTGAGCAGCTTTAGGAAGCTATTGGTGGAGGACGCTTCATGAACAATGGAACAATTGGCTTATGACACGTCTTCCTTCAATTTTCGAAAACGACGTTAAAAAATTAGCAATCCTCTAGGAAAAAATGGGTGATTATGTAGAAAAATAGTAAAAACGTAACTTTGAAAAATAAAGTTTTAATTACAAAAGGCTCGTTTATATTTGATCTCCCCAAACCAGAGATTAGCAATAGTCACCAACACTCTCAACGACTGGACATCTGAGTAAAAACTGGAAATATCTGCCCAAATATGAAGGAAAACATGAGACCTGTCCTAATCAACGGCCAAGTAATCGCTAGAGTAACAAATATGAAGTTATCTAGGTATACATACGTACACATAGACAGCAAAGAATGTAATGGAGGGTTTAAGGCAGCAAGTCGGAAGAATTTACCAAACCTCAGGTATGGGATTATTGTCTGGGATCGTCGACTAGGCAAGTCAAGAAACAAAAGGTTCTTGCGTAGCCTGCATGGTGTAGCGATTCTCGAAGAAGAACTCGCTCTGGCTCAGCTTCGCTCTATCGAAGCGACAGAATATATCGGACAAGTTGTCACGAAGAGTACCCCAAATCTAAAGGTAGAAGAGACTTTAGATGACATCTCCATCGCATCGTCAAAGCAGACGAACCATATTGTCAACACTGTCCGTACCAACTCGAGGGCAAGCCAGTTCATCGCATTTATGGATGCAGAGTTTATCAACGTTAACGCCGCCATCTCCAGCTCCAGCTTGCAGACTCGCTTGAGGAACTCGGTCAACTCATCCTGGATGAAGCCACGACCCCCCGATCATACATAGCGAGGCTAGAGATTGTTCCAAAGACATGCCTTGTCCACATAAACGACAAATGGTGCAAGCGTTAAGTATCCGATGCAGCAGCAGAATTAAGGAAACGAACTCGAATAGGAACTTATATGTAAGCTAGTAAGTACCGCTAGTAAAGTAAGATGTCACGAGAGAAGAGTACGCCATATCTAAAGGCAGAAGAGGCTTTAGACGGCATCTTCATTGCCACCACTGCCCGTGCCACCTCGAGTACGAGTCAGTTCGTCGCATTTATGGATGCAGGGCTTATCAACGTCAGCGACGCCATCTCTAGCTCCCGGTCCCAGACTCGCTTGAGGAACTGAGTCAACTCATCCTAGGCGAAGTCACTGTCGCAGAGAGCTCCAAGACACCCCGACCATAGATAGCAAGACTAGAGATTGTCCCGAAGAGATGCCTTGTCCATATAGATGGCAAATAGTGTAAGCGTAAGTGCTCGATGTAGCAGCAGAATTAAGGTAACGAACTTGAATAGGAACTTAAATGTGAGCTAATAAGTACTGTTAGTAAAGTAAGATGAGTTTAGGTCAAAATCTGATGATGATTGGCTAACTAAATATGTGGAGAAAGCAGCAAACAATAAATTGTGTGCAAGGGTAAAAAGGAACTTCACACCGTGGCATTGCAACAATTTTTGTGGCCCTTTCGGGCTTTCTTTTTCTTGTCGACAGCTATCAGGGTAATGAGTCAACTCGAGAGACTATCAGCTGACTATATAAGGCAAAAACTTAAAAAGTCTTCTAGAGAAATCCAACTGAAAATTTCCCGAATCTTTGCTAGAAAATTAAAAAAGTAATGAGGTAAATAAACTGCGATTTGTATAGTAAACCAATAGATATTTCTAAGAGATCCAAGACGTGGTTCGATTAATCAGTTTATTTATGTGACTTAAACTCCTATGATAATTACTTAATTCTTTCTTTGGAGTGATCAATAGAATTCATTGTGATGCTTTCAAGGATGTTTTAGGTCTCAAGCCGCATCGAGATGCTTTTGTTTTTTTCTAGTAAGTTTTGAATCCAATTTCTTTTCCATCTTCTTTCTAAATTTAGCAAAAAACAAAAATATCAAATACTTGGGCTTTATATCAGTTGTGATTCCTGTTATCAATAGCCTTACATTTTATAAAAATCCTGTGGGACTCTAGAAGATCAATGCTGAGGCTACACGAGACTTTCCATGTTAATCTTTAAAATAAAGTTGCTGAACATGTATGGTAGCTGTTTCTTTTATAGTAATCCTAAATAAAACAGTGAACGAATGAGTTAATTAATTGTTTTAGTGTCAGCAAACATTTCCTATAATTCTTAACTATTTTTTTAGATAATAGATTACAGTTATAACACAAAGTTAAAGAATCTTCAGCTGGTAATAATTCCTAACGATTGAGTATAATTCTACTTGGAAATTGCTATCCTCAAACAGCGAAACGCTCCATAGATTTTATACTCATACGTAATGTTAGAGCACATGAACATTAACCAAACATTAAAACTGTATAAGGCTTCTTGCAGGTTAATTAAGTTGCATAATACTGCTCAATATACCTACAACTGAGAAGGAACTTAATTATTTAGTTTTCTCGCATTTATAATTTAAAACGATGAATTACTGGCACCGACTTTTTATTTGTGTTCATGCACCAAGCCGTAGTAAAGTTGAAATAATTAGAATCAAAACGGGAAAGTAAAAGTAAACAGAACGAAAATAATAAACGGGCAAAGACAATGCGTACTCGAGTTTACATTTTAAAAATAATAACGTTGACACAGGAATGCAGAGCTTACTGAAAAAGTGCAGTAAATAATTCATTCTCATTATTCTCAGTTTTCTCTTTTAGTATTTTATCTGGCATCTGAAAAGAAACTTAAAATGATAAATCCTGTATTTCAGATAGTATTCTCTTCGCTATTTTCGAGTAGGATTCGATATCGCGAATATTTACATTTATATATTTTTTTCCTCTGACAACATTATTTTTCTGCACAGAAAAAGCGTCAACGTTATGATTGAAAATTCTTTAAGCAGACGACCTATTTCGCTTGAAAATCTCATAAATACGAAATGCATCCGTCGCCATTATATGTATATATAAGAAATTTCTTTTAAAAGGTTTAACTCGAAACGTTTGAGTTTCAAAGCAAACATTTCTCATAATAAATAAAACAGCGCGCGCTGCATACACGGCTAGTAGCGTGTGTACCTCACGGAATCCTTTAATCAAAGAGAATGGTTTTAAATCAGCTTAGCGAGTGTCCTGGGCTTTGCATGGCTGTTCGAGTCCAGGATGGCAGACCGGGGTAATGGGGCAGGCAGCCCTCATGAATACGGACCATAAGTCAACAGGCCAGAGGTTCGCTGATACATTAGCGAAACCTTTACGGCTCGCACACGCTGACGCATTCCAAATTACGTGAATCTCGCAAACGCTTTTATTCCCTAACAATGCGAAAAGTCGTTTTAAATCGCCCACATTGAGATTATAATCAACAACGAAAAAAATCAAATAATGGAAAGATCATGAATTTCACATAAACCCGGAATAAAATGGTAAACAAAAATGTGGAATTTCTGTGTTCGGTTCCCTTTTTCATCTTCTATAAATTTATATTGGAATCGAAAAGTGCAGTCAGATATTAGAAGTTTGTATTTGAGCCAAGTCAGTAAATTTTCTTAATAGAACGTATAAGAGAGGAAAGCGTTCTGTCGGTGCACCGCCCATTTTCAACCAAGTCCTCTGAATGGAAGTCTTCCAAGGGAAAAGAGAATTTTGGACTTACAGCTTGGGCGAATAAAGAACTCTAATCACACACGATCACACAAAGTAGTTCGGCTCTAACGCTTTTGCTTAACAAAGGAGCTCGCAAAGAAAGAATTCTTGAATGTATAAAAGAGAGAAGACTTGTGTCATAAAGTGATAAAACTCTGAATAAAACTGTATACTTACTGGATCGTAAATTTTTAAGTAGGGAGACGTATTACGATTGAAAGGGATTTATTAAAGTGATAACTTCTACTGCTAGCGGCTTTTTGAAAAATAACGAATTCCATAAAACAATTTGAGCACGAATCGAATGAAGAGAACGAGCGCTCTGCTCTAAATAAAAACATCAAGACATAGGTAAGCAGGTAATGAGTTGGTGCAGTCGAAAAAGAAATCTTATTACACCGACAGTAACGTCATTTAAAGTTATAAAATTTTAACGAAGAGTTTATCTTTTCTTTTAATGCCAACAAAAGTGTTAAGAAACGACGTTTTACTCTTTTTCAGTCCCCGCAGCTCTAAATTTTATTATTAATTTTAAAAGCAGCCGCGTGGAAATGGAAGATAACCTAAATTACATTGTAGTTATTATAATATCAACTACGAAATAAAAACATTTTCGTGACACTGCTTACTTTTTTATAATATATGAACCTTATCTATAACGTGCTATAAATATGTAATATGCTTTAGAAATTGATCGAATCATTTTGAAAGGCAAGACACTAAATTCGAAATGGTCAAATGCCATGTGAACTGCTATTAAATTTCGTATACCGAAAGGATTCTAAACAATTACAAATTAAATAATTATTCTATTTATTTTGTTAAATCTAGCCATCGATCGTATCTGTAGATCATCCTTGTCGGAGGTTTCTTTATTTTGGAAATTAGATTTGTTGAATTTCCTTATCAAATTTTCTTTACTAGTGTTCTACATGAGATCGGGAAATTGTCAAAATTATGAAAGTTTTTCACCAGTGTGCACGCAGCGTTTAGTGTAATAAATTTAGTTTCTTTTAAAAATCCGTTAAGT
>VTPC01002586.1:0-10779 GCA_011009095.1 Ignelater luminosus | reverse complement strand
AACGATTGCTCATACAGCCGGTTGATTTCTGAGTTCTATTTCCTGACGATTATACGTGATTGAAATGAACCCCAAGATGCGGTGTCGATGAATAGATTCTTAATTGCTTCCAGACACTCTGTTATGGTGTCGTGAAGTCGCTTGATTGTTTGCGCTGATTCTTATTGGATAGACGAGAAGTCTAGTATCTTGTCTAGCAGTTTAGCGACAATCAACCTCTTATTTGTACCTGGTGGTCAATAACTTCCAGGCGGTGTCGTAGTTGTCTTCCGAGATGGCTAGATGCTGGATTACACGGCTCGATTCTCCCTGTACGTGGGTTTTTATGTAATGCATTTTCTCGATCTTCGTTAAGGTCGGTTTGGAGTAAATTATCCCCTTGAACAGGTTGTAGAAGACCGTATGGTTTCTCTTTGAGATAAGTGGCTTCTTCTATTTTATTCTCCAGCTCGTTGCTGATTTCATATACTTCGTTGTCGATAGCTTCTTACTGGTTTCCCTCTCTGCGAAGTCTTCCTCGTAAATACAGATTTTTTCGTTTAATTGATGAATGGCGCCCTACTGATTGTTCAACTTCTTCTGCATGATGTAATGTGTTTGTGCCAATTCACTTCTTATGCGTGCCATAGTTTGACGCAGTTGCTTAATTCGTAATTGCTGCCTTTTTAAACGCAGATATTGTACTTCTTCTGTTTTTTCTGCCAGTGGGTCGTTCTGCTTAAGGGTTTGTTCTCCATCATTACTAGTTTCAATGCTGCTTGATCTTCCTCTCCAAATGTATTTACGTGCTCCGTTATACCGGGTGTGGAGTTTCAAACCCGTACATAGGAAATGCATTTGCAATTCCTACTCCCCAAATGAACCTACAGGGGAGGTAATGGTATCAATCGATAGGGTAGAAGCTGCCTCTCAATGTGGCACTAACAAGTTAACTAAAAAATGCTCAGAATTAGCAAAATAAATTAATAATAAAATTGTCCTATGTACGGGTTTGAAACTCCGCGCCCGGTATACTTTTCTTAGTGATTTAATACACTCTTCTTAATTCTTCATTGTAATTCGAGAAGTAGGCGTGATTTGGAATGTTCAGTTCCATGATCTGCGTGTTTCTTTTTTCTATTTTTTGCCAGTAATTATTGACTGTAGTCAGGCGATTTTGGAAGTATTTTCTTGTCTCCTTGCTGATGGATCTTTTTTATATTTTTATACAGCTTAGTGATGAGCTGTCCTGTTTTTTTTTGTTTCTCGGCGAGCCTGTTGATTTGTTCCATCTTGAGTAGATGGTTGTGGCTTCTGGCTGGAGCTTTTTAATATGGCAAGTGGCTACTGATTCTGCTGCTGCAGTGGTTGAGTCTTCTAGATGGACTCGGATATGTTTAATTATATTTCTTGCAACTCTCTTCTTTCTTCTTTGCAGTTTAATTGCTTGTTACTCTATATTTGAAGTTGGTACCTGGAGCTGGCTTCTTGGTTTGTACGACCATAAATTGTTTGTTCTGTGCAGCTTGGTGGGCGGTACTTCCACGCTAGTGTAACGTTTGAAGGACCATGAACAATCTACCAGACTTAGTCCTATGTCCTTTTGAAGCTAATTGCAATACATATGTGTTACAATGACCTCAACTTCTTTATTGAAATTAGATTATTGAAGGAAAAATTCTGTTTAATTCCAAGATTAAACAAAAATTATTTCTTCCTGTTTCAATTTATCTTATTTTCGTTAATTAATTAAAATAAACATTAAATTCGTAAACTGGATTTTAACAAATTTTCGAAGAAGTTGGAATAAATTAAATTTACTTCTAACTAACTTTCGATCGTATTTTTAAAATTTATGTGATCGCGCGTATAAATATATTTGGAAATACAAAGACAATTTGTTGTTTGTATCATCATTACAGTCTTTCCAGACAGTGTTTTATTTTATAATTGAAGAATTGAATTAAATCAAATTAATGTAACTATTCAAGAAATGACATCAATTGTAACGTAGTTCATCTTACTTGACAGATACTATTTAGTGGTTGTATTTTATCGTAGATATGCAAGTATTTTTTTTAATATGTTACTAAGTGCAATAGCTGTCTAATGCAGGCAACTTTTATTTTATCGCGTGAAAAGCTCTGGTTTCAAACTAAATTTAAACTCAGATTCGTATAGCTTTTTTCCAAACAGTACAACTTTGCAAACTGCAGTTTTATTGTTTTATTGTGTCAAAAGAAGTTCTGTTAAAACTAATGTTTTTTAACGCATGGAAAACAATCAAATACGTAACAGTAAATTTAAAATTTAGAAACTAAAAGAAAAGCTACATAAATAAATAAATAAATAAAGTGGTAAATGGAATTATCGTTTTGTAAAATCAAGTTAAACTGCTTGTTTTCTAAGCTGAACAAATAAATCCGAAAAATAAATAGCGCCTTTTGTACACTCGTACTAGTGAGATTTGTTATTCAGTATGGGTTTATATTCTCCAGGCAATATACGATATGTTGGGTGCGTGTTCGTCCAATAGACCCGCCGATACGGCAGAAGAAAGGGCCAAGAATATATTTGCGAAAATGGATGAAAACAACGACGGCCAACTAACGCAAGAAGAGTTCCTCAAGGGATGTTTGCAGGATGAAGAATTGTCCAAAATGTTGGCTCCTTAAAAATTATGTTATAAGTTAGTGAGGTTTAGTAGCACAGACGCCATTTATATTATTATAAAATTAAAATTATTATTAATTAAAAAAGAGGCCTCCTTGCTACAGTGACCTCTTGATAGATTTATATTAACATTTAAAAAAAAGGATTTTGTGTATGTTTTTGCAAGAAAGATTGATGTGCATCAATATTGAGAATGCACAAAAAGATCTCCAAACTCATCCTGCATTTTTAACGCATTTACAATTGCAAAATGAAAAATTATTTATAAATAATATTATATATATAATATACATACATTACCAAATGATATTTGATGTGAGTGCGATGTCCGATTGAGTGACGCGGCGAAATTTTTAACAATCATTAGAATAGATTACAGGTGATTTAACAAATTGCTGATACTCAAAGTAATGCGTTGAATTATTAATTTTAGTGCTATTGCAATCGTTGAAGCAGTAAATTAAGTTAATCGATTATGTAGTGTAACTAGGATTTAAGCGTCATTATGCAAAGCTAAAGCTCGCGTGCACAATCCGCGTATTTTGACGTCAACGGAAGTACAGTTCAATCATCTATCGATTATAAATTTTCAATGTGTTTTCATATAATAAGTGTAATTTTTAAAACATTTTATTCATGTCAAAATGTAACTCGTCCTTTTATAATTAAAATAGCTCATCTACCGAATTAACAGCAACACTAGCAAGGTTTTACAAAAAGATCAAATTATTAATTATTTAAACAGTTTGTTTCTGGAAAGCAACGTGTAGATGGCCTTACGGGCATATCAAAACATTAAATATTGACTCCTTTATTAAACATTCTTCTTAAGCTTTTATCCTCTCTCGTATACATATCTGTATTTATATAGCGCACATTATTATACCTATACTATTTCATAATATTGTATATCTGTGTTTATAACCTTACATTCTTTATTTTAAATTATTTTAATTATGTAGGATTAATTATATTTATAATTATACTTATTAATTGTATTAGTTCACAATAACATCTTTAGGTATCTTAAGTATTAATTATTTTTTTAATTATTTTTTATTGAAATGTGTATTTTTACATTATTTGTAAGCATCATACCGCATAATCACTCCATAAGAAGAAGATATATTGGCTAATTTATTAATTAGTATTTTTCTACTTGCACATATTGTAAGATATATCTGTGGTAATCTATAGGTGTCTACTATAATAATTGATAGATTATTAAGAAAAAGAAGAAACAGTTGTGGTAGTGGAAAGCACAAGATTCCTCTGCCTTTTGATTTTTCTCCTTAGGCGGATCTAATTATAAAAACTTTGTTTGGAATCTTGTGCTTTCTACGATATTTAGTTAAAATTAAAAAGAAAAAAGGAACATTAAAATATCATGGTGACAAGGAAAGCTGCAGCTACTAATCAATTTGTATTATTGTTATTATTATTATTATTATTATCATCATCATTATTATTAGGAAATACTCAACACACATATTGATGGCAGATACTCATTTTGTTTTTTATCACTAATTATTATTATTATGATTATTATTATGATTATTAAATGATATTCGTATTGCCGAATATTTATTGTTCTTGACTGAGTGAGTGAATGATGCTGTATGAATGAAAGTTCGATTAAACATCTTTTTCTCTTGATGATCTATCGATACAGGGAGCGACAATAAAAGCGCCACGACGAAATTAACGGATTTACGCCATGGGAAAGCAGAACAGTAAATTAAAACCCGAGGTACTGGAGGACCTCAAGCAGAACACTGAGTTTTCAGGTAAGTTCCCGCTTTTTTGCACGTGCTGCGCTACCACTCGACCCGATTTGTTGTTGTTACAGATGCAGAGATTCAAGAGTGGTATAAGGGTTTTTTAAAGGACTGCCCCAGCGGCCATCTATCCGTAGACGAATTCAAGAAAATATACGGTAACTTCTTCCCTTATGGCGATGCCAGCAAATTCGCGGAACACGTGTTTCGCACCTTCGACGCCAACGGCGACGGTACTATTGACTTCCGGGAATTTTTATGTGCCCTTTCAGTTACCTCGAGAGGTAAATTAGAGCAGAAACTTAAGTGGGCCTTTTCTATGTACGACTTGGATGGAAACGGGTACATATCGCGGCAAGAAATGCTGGAAATTGTAACGGTAAGTCTACTATCATTAATGTTATTACAGAAATCTAATTTGACCAGTCCAGTTAGTCAATTCATTGAGTTTTTGCCTTCGCATTGTCCGTGATACGACTCCCATTTATTTGACCCTTGCACTTTAAAAATTTATAACTTAATAGGGGCTTAACTTCGTATCGTTTATATAATCTTTTCTACAACCTCTTTTATTTATTTTCTTCTAGGCTTAGGAGAAATTGAAAATGTTTGTGATACGAAAAACTTTTCCACTTTTTTTACTCTTTTCAATGGAATCCTCTTGATATCGATATTGAAGAGGCTAAATTTTTTTGTGAAGCTAACTGAGATTTTCTGTTTGATAAACCATTTTTCTATTTCTGTATTTCTAAAAAAAAATCAATTATGATTACCAACTTTAATTAAAAAGAGAATTTCTTATTCCTTAGTTAATCGAAAAGGGCACCGTCATTGATTTGATTTAAATTTGAATTTATATTTGTTTGGTAGTTCACATTCCAACTCTCTAAATGTAGATTCTGGTATTAACTTGATATCTCAAAGTGAGATTCCTTAGGAAAAACCTTTGCTTCAATTCAAAATTATCCTTTTAAAAGTTCATAAACAACATTGACGTGACAAAACTAAATAACCTTTTGAAATCAACAATCGTTAAAATTCCAACAAGTTGAGCATAAAATATAATTTCATGACTTGACAGATTTTTTATTTTTAATTTGACCGAACCTCAATATAAGACACTTATTCTTCAGGTTTATTTAGATATTGAGCTCAAGGGGGGATTTTCCGGATGAGATTTTAGCAATTTTATGCGCAATTGAGGATGATAATCCTCAATAACTTTAAAATGCCACTAAACTGTCTTGCTATTTTGGCACACCTGGTATATCGAGACGCATCCATTTACATTCTCTGACGAAATTTTTGATTTTTGTAAAACTACAAGATATCAATCGGCGACTGCACAATCTTTCTTTTCAGATATTTTATCTCATTTTCACTTAAACTAGTAAGAAGTATCATAATGGTCTGACGAAGACCATACGACCAAATCCAATACCCAAATGATTATTGCAGGCGTTAATTGGGCCATTTACACAATCTATTGCGATATTTTGGCCTGAACTACGTGTTAACACCAAAGATATATTGACAACAAGAAGCGAAAAATGAAGCAAAACCTCATTAAAGAAAATCTGAGAGTGGCCAACTTCCTAAAGGACAGCTTGATTGAATACTTCCCGCTGACAAGGGCAACGCAGCTGCGGTTATGAGCACCACGGAAATTTGCGATAGTAACATTCAAACTTTCCAAAGATTCTACGCAATCTATAAAATACGAAGAGAGAATTAAACTGACGCCGCATTACAATAAATCGCTCCACCTGTACGGTCTGCCGAAGATACACAAAGAGAACATTCCGTTAAGGCCAATTGTGAGCTCGAGAAACTCTCCCTGTCATGATCTGGCTAGACTCCTGTTGAATATATTAACTCTACTAGCGGAAACAACCTCGTCAGCAGTTAGAAACAAAGATCACTTAGTCGAAACAATTAGAAACGACGACCAACTACATTTTGGTTAGCTTTGATATATTCAGCCTATTCACAAACGGTCCGAAAGATGAAGCTTTGAACATCGTTAGAAGAAGCTAGGCGGCAAATTTTACCAACAGGAGCTTGGTTTGGCATTGAGCTTATCATTCTTTCCAATCATGAAGAAATATGTTAGTCTCCTGTAAAACCGAAATTGTGGCTAAGGTATATTGACACTTTCGTGGTATACAGTACCTCAATAATCACAGTCCTTCAATAAAATTCACAATGGAAGTGAAGTTCAATCAACAACTACCGTTCCTGGACGTCTTGATCCAAACTACCACAGAAGCTTAAATAATAGAGGGCAAATGATAAGCCCTAAAGAAGGAGACCTCAAGAAGGAAAGAGAAAGGATAGTTCAAATACTACATGCTGACACTACAGCCAACTTACTAACTTCGACTAACCTAACGTCCGAGACAAACCAGAACACCGAGGACAGACCAAACTGAGATGACAACACACGGCTGTCATCTCATAGGTACCGGTCATCCCCGAACAGGTACAACATAGGAACTGCGTTCAAATACTCGCGGATGCTTAGGGAAATGGCCACCGCAACCAAACTCATCAACGAAAATGAGCAGACGAAAAACTGTGTCTGTGTGAGTACGGCAAGGCATACATATTAAAGACAGACAGACCACTAAGGATTAGACTTTAAGAACACAGAAATAACATCAAACAGAGAGAAAAAGACATCAAATATCACAGAACGTGTATGGGATGAAGAACCCCGCATCCATGGGCTGGGGGGGAATTCTCGAATAGTGACCAAAGAGGGACCTTTTAGAAAACTAAACAGGGCTACACATATAGCACTGTCAGAACCACCAATAAACCAGGCTAGTCTAAAAATCAAATCTAATTATGTGGATATCAAGACTGCGCAAAAACTACACTACAGCCGTCAGGGCGAACGCCTGAGGACGAAAACAGAACTAGCTTCCGAAACGCAATAGACTATGGCACCCTCAATCCAATTCACACTCATCAACTTTTAGACAATACTCAAATGACTAGTTAAGGCAAAACCGACTCATCATTAATCTGTAGTCTTTCCACCAAGCTTCTTGTCAAAAATTATTTAATTCTGAAGAGAAGTCGGTTGCTCAAATCGTATCCACATTAAAACTTCAAGTACTTACAAGTTTTCTGGTGTCAAGCGACACAAAACTGGAAAGTTGACTCTTGGGCGCTATTACGAAGTTAAAAAGCAAAAACGATCGTTTTTGGGTACAAGGAAAAAAGAAAAAGACCGAGAGATAGGGTATCACTTTGCAGACTTTTGGTGAAAAATTGCTTTAAGAACAGAAAGATTTGAACACTTAATCAGTTCGCGACAGAATTCCCGTATTTGGGACAACTTCGATCAGCGTAGTTCGCGTCCTTGATAGTCCATTTCTAGCCTTCAGGAAACGGAATTACGAGTAAGCAGCCTGATCCCAAATCTGTCCAACCTGGTAAGTACGTGCTGGCGTAAAGATCCATATGTAAATAGGGGGAAGTGATTCCAAAGTCTTGTTTTTTGCTGTGAATAACTCTTTTCTCACTTCGCCCATTGTATTAAAATTACTTTTTTTACTACACTACAAATTTCTCATGAGCATTAAATGTTGCTTCAGACAGTTTACATCACAACATGATTTCCTCACTTTGAAAGTAGAACGTTTGCCCTTTCCACTAAAAGAGCATGTGGTATCACAGCTAGTAATACCATGAAGCCCTTTTAAGGTGACCGCTCTATCGCCAAGCATGTCTGCAGTTTGACGCCCCGGCATGTATCTTTACTGAAACAAATCCACATTTCAAGCAGATCTTGCTATTACAATTACAACATTATAATCGGTGGTTCGAATCAAGACAGATCGTGCTGCATGTGCTACTATTAGATCTCTGGTGTAGACGATAATATGACTGCAGTAGAACGTTCTGCAATGGTCGTTTCAGACTTTTTGGATTACTGATTAACTTCGCTGAGATTCATTACAACTTGAACAGACACATACGTACAGGCTTTCAGAGTTTCTGCTCCGAACTCTCTTTTTTAAGCTGAACGCTGAGCTTTGAGCTCCAAATGAGTTTGTTGCCCTTTTACTACTTAGTTTAAAACTCATCATCCATCAGTCTTTAAATATATTAGCTTTGTAAGGGATAACACAATGAACGAGTGCGTAAACACAGTGACACCGGAATTATCTACTAAGAGTTCTTCTCGAATTCAAGGTTTTTGACCGCACCCTATGACACAGCTGACTTTTGCGGTGAAAATAGAATTTAAATCGAAACGGGAAGAAAAGAGTGACATTTGACTTCAGACATTTAAAATCGGCTCTTGGGCTGCATTTTCTTTCGGACCAACAAAGATCCCAGTTTTGACCTTTGTAATGGGGTCGAAAACGATTTTTGATTTATCTACAGATAGCTTTTTAAAGAAGATCCTGTAAAATTCTAAACCTCTTTTCTGGACAAAATAAAAAGTATCCATACTGTATCGCCTGCTGTGAAGTGAAGAAAACTCAGATGAATTTTCTTCGAATGGATTGCCGAATCTGAGAAAACTATCTTTTAAAGCAAAGCAAACTTTCGTGAATTTATTCTGGAAACATGCATACTGTTCGTGACGCAAGCCCTCAACATCCATTACTACTCTTCTAGCAATCAGGTTAGCTTAGATCCTTCAATTATCTATCGATGAAATAATTTGATTGAATCACCAGTCATTTCGCGTAATTCTGGTGACCCATTACAGAAAACCAAGATAACATCCTCTTCAAAGACTTGAAGGAAGTGTAATTTGCTTTTGGAACAGACTGGACGAAAGTCGGCAATAAAATTTCAAGGTTCAGTATTATGTACCACAACTTAAATGCAGGACATGGATTGCTTTGTCTGGTTATCCATACTTTGAATGATGATGTTTCTGAAGCGCGTAAATTATAGGCATCCGATACAGGGAGGCTGTTGCTTGATGTGCAGCTCGTGCCCTGCTGCCAACTTGAGGAGAGATTCCGTCGCCGCCTCTATTCAGACTTCAAAGTTCGCCAGAACGGTGTGCCAGCTAGAACGATCTAGGAAATGACCCTCACTATCAAAAATAACTGTTAAGTTTTTGGACCGGAGGGCTAAGAAAGTATAGGTAATCTAGGATTCCTCGTGGTAGTTTCTAGCAATACGAGCAATATGAAGCCATGTATTATCTTGCTGCAAAAAAATATTTTCCAGATCTTGAGAATACAGTGCAGCAACTAGACCCAAGATATCCTCATAGTACACACAATGAAGAGTAGAGGTAACCTACTACCGTAACCAGTAAAAGTCCCTAAACTATAATTCCAAGAATTTGAACGATAGAACGTCACACGATTCCATCGACGGTTCCAGTTTAATCTCTAGTTACACCATTTCAAACTTTGACAACGACGTTCAGCTGTAAAAGTTCTCATTCCAAATGGAATTCATAGAAAGAACCTACTGTTATATGCCAATCATTGTTGAATAGTCTTCTTAGAGCTAAAATTCGAAGCTATGAAGCCCATGCTCTAAGTTGTGTACCTCTGAATCGACGCTTTCAACTTTCCCAAAACCACGCTTTATAACAGCTCAATATAGCGCCCATTTTCTGTACATCCGGTGACTAATCTTCCTATATAGCAAATCAACTGTTCCTACACCCCGCATGCCAGCAGTATCACGCCTGTTGAATACCGCTGTTTGGGGAAAATTAACGTGCCTTCAAACTGGGCACCGCAGAAGGTTTTTGATGACACTTCAATAACATAATAACAAAACTATTTTTTTAGTCTAGCGACTTCTTGACTGTATAAGGCCCTAAATACACAAAACTTTCAAAGACTTTGACAGAATTCAGCTGAAGATGACCATTAGACTATATTAAGAACAGCGACTAAGGACTCTCCTCAACCCTATAAGAATCAGGATCTACATACATATACAAGACTGCAGAAAAAAACTTTCAAAAAATCTGACAGAAACGCAGACTGTACAAAATACAGCGACTACTTCCACAAATCAGCTAGTTTAGTACAAAATTGTTTCTTTAGTCTAAAGACTTTATGTAATCTAATAAGGACTTAAATACACCAAAATGTGATAAGCCTTTGGTAGAATCTAATAGAAATGCAACTAGAGATGATTATCAAACTCTACAGAGAACAGCAATTCTCTTCAATAACCAACTGGTTTAGTACACAACTGTGCCATTTATGTATGAACTCTTCTCAACCCTCCATGGTCCTAAATAACATAACTGTAGGTTAGACTTTCAAAGAACTTGACATGATTGTCAGGTTCAACTACCTACATGAGTCAACTAGGTTAGTATCAAACTGCCTTTTTGGTCTAAAAA
>VTPC01002584.1:0-28142 GCA_011009095.1 Ignelater luminosus | reverse complement strand
AATAAAGTTTTGTATTTTATAAAATTTTCTTTGGTTTTTCTTTTTAAAAACTAATTAATCGAACTGATTGATGTAATTAGCGTTGTATCATTGAAACCGCAAAGAAAAACTGAAATAGAGTTTGAAAATATACAGAGTGTCTAGTTTGAAATTAAAAAGTTAGTATTTACATCTCAGAAACTGTAAACTTGAAAATATTGGTAATATAACCATTTACATGATACAATTAGAGAGCCTATACCTACGAAATTTTATCAAAACCGGTCAAGATATTCTTGAGATTTTATCGTGCTTTCTGATTTTATGCGTTCACTGTACACTCACATGAATTTAACATAGATGTGTGGTTTAAAAATCAAACTGGCTATATTCACGTCCGTCGTGGAAATTGTTCCTTGTACGTCCGATGTAAAAAGTAATAATTAAACGTCCGATGTGACGTGCAAAACAGTACTCGCACATCTGATGACATGGAAAATAGTGTTTGTGTTTACCTTTGATGATATCGGTGCGAGCTAGTGCAAGAATAAAAATAACAGGTAGGCCGTAAGTAAGGATTCCAAAACGAAAAAGACATAGGGGAAGTGTCATTACTACAATCTGTTTATCCCAAAAGAAAAAACGGAATCGAAAATTAATATAAATGTCTGTTTCTAATGTTTATAATTATAGTTATTTTTTAAAATCGTCAGTGAAGTAAACAAAATTTCTTATTAATTATTGTGTGAATACATAACCAACACATAACCTAAAAATTAAGCACTATTGTTTCAAATTTCATTATATTTATTTTACGATTCAGAAAAGATTTAGTGTACAACTTAGTTTCTTTTTATCACTCACCTAGTTATTTGCTTGAGTTAGCACCTCGGAAAATAAACTATTGTGGCAATAAAGTTAAGTTTTCTGCACGTGAATGATAAGACCTTCAGTGACGAAATGCACATTAAATTTTCTCCAAAATCGTGAAGTCAATACATAAAATTGTAAACAATAATACCTACTTAATTTATAGGTTATGTACATGACATTAAATGATTTGACGTTTATAAACGCATTATAAGTATAAGTTGCCCAGCAAAAAAATTGTATAGAAAAGAAATTTCGTTTACATTATTGGTTATTTCGATTAATTTATTGACGGTTTCGAAAAACACTTGTTTTTTAAAGTATTTTTAATAAATAAATTATGCAAATTTTAAACAAAATCGTTTTTTCTCTGCGAATAAAATTATATTCAACTGAAATTTCTATTTTTAATTAAAAATAAATAAAGTAAAATAAAATCAGGCTGATTTTAAAATGTTGAACGACCATCCAATATTGTTTCGATATTATTTTTCATGTCAAGCAGACATACTAGTACACTATTTCACATGGCATCTGACGTCTAATTATTACTTTTCACGCCACACGTTTAAGGAACAATTTTCACGTCGAGCGTACAAATAGCTACTTCGATTCTTATACCACACATCACCAAAAACATTTAAATGTTGATTTTTAAATTTTAATTGTCAATGTCATTCGATTGTTTGATAACGTCTAAATTGTCAAATTTAAATAATCTGGTGGTAATTTATTATAAAGTACAATAAAATACAAAAACCTAAAATGGAGAAATTAATGCACTTGACATGTTAAAAGCTGTAATTAATGAGTTTGAATAAATTTTGAGCAGATGGAGTTCCCACCTGGGAACTTGTGCAAAAATTAGAATAAATAAAGGGACTTAAATTCAAAATTCTATAGGTTGTAATAAAAGCACCTACATAAACTGTAGAGTAACATTTCAACAGTACCGACCGCATTTCCATCGTTTCTTTTACTTCCCGAGTAAGTAACGCTCTTCTATACAGGGTGTATACTTAAGATGTACTCAAACTTTACAGAGGTATTCTTTGATCCAAAATAAGGAAAATAATTTCTATAAACATATGTCGGCAACATCTTCGATTACGAGATATAAGCAATTTAACATTTAAAAATACAATTTCATTGTAATGAATTATTGATAATTTACTTGTATTATACCCTTAATAGAATATTGCTTCAATAGCAAAATTACACAACTCACTGTTTAATTCCGTTTTTAAACTTTCTTTTGTCCGGTACTGTATGTCCCCAATCTTTTGTTTTACTGGATTTAGTTTTCTAAAGTGCTTAATAATTTTTGGATGCGTGCAAGAATCCATGAGAAGACGCGTTGAAGTGTGCATCGCAGCTGGAGGTGGAAATTTTGAACAGTTGTTGATTTGATGTTTATTAATTATTCATTTATTTCAATACTTATAAAAAAAAATAAAATCGTATTTTTAAATGTTAAATTCCTTATATCTCGTAATCCAAGAGGTTGCGAACATATGTTTATAGGAATTATTTTTTTTATTTTAGATCAAAGAATACGTCTGTAAAATTTGAGCACATCTTGAGTACACACCCTGTTTTTCCAGGGTGTTAACTTTTACAGCAGAATATAGAAATAGCGTTGGAATCAATAATTTTAAAATCGTACTGGGCTGCCATGAAACCGACTTTTTACAATTTAAACACTTTAGCCTAATTTCTACTCCTCTACTTACTAACTAATGAAGCTTTTTTAAAAGTTTAAACAAATATAGCTTTTTCTGATATTAACAAGAATAAAAAGTACTAAATCGGTTGCCATGGTAGTTAAAGTATATTTAAATTTAATGAAGAAAGTAGAAATCGACCCTTTTTCTTCATAAGAATACTGTCTATTCAGTGAAATAAGCACAATAATTCGATATCTTTATCATCTCTTAGTTTCACAACAATTTTGCTGAATTGTTGAAATATTAAAATTGTCAGTTTTGTTTTTTCCTTTAGTTTGCAATAAGTTAAGCCAATTTTAGAGTTTTTGGTGTCATTAAACACAGAAAATTTTTTTTGATTGATGCTATTAGCTTTCTGTAAATTAATATGGAAAACAGGGATTTCCAAAAATGCTTTATCCATATTTTTCACTGTATTAGTTGATATTCTGTATACTAGATCAGCAAATGGAATCTTCTCTATATGGGTACTTGAATATTTAAAGTAAAGTAGAAGAATAATTAAATTAATTAAAAGCGTTGGGGACAACAGTTGCGGAATTTTTTTTACCAAAACTTGGTAATTGAACAAAAGTGTCCGCCAAGACTGGAAGTTACCTCCGTACCTGTTGAAATTCTTGAATGAGAGCTGTACTAAGATCATTTCATAAAAGAATTTAGTAGAGGGTCAGTAACTCAATTCTTCGCTTTGTAAACAATATCACGTTGATTGTGTTCAACAATGAAGTAATGCAGTTGATAAAACTTTTTGGTATTAAAATTCAGCAGAGTCTCTAATCTAATCTAACTGTCTACCTATGCGTTAAAGTAGTTGTAAAATGTCGGGCAAAGTTATTTACATGAATCATAGCAACCAGGCAATATAACAAGAGTGGCAAAAATAACTGTAATGAAACTGTCACAATAAGTAAAACAGTAAAAAGTCTATGAAGTCTAACTCTCGCCATATTTATTTTAAGAAAACTAAGAAGACGAAGTGCTGTTAGAAGCAATGGTGCAAAAACATTTTTTACATGCCCAAAGTGAATAGGACTGTAAAAAACGTTTTAACTAACAGCAAGTAATTCGTACAATTAAAATCTCGTTTTGATTATTCTGGGAGAATTTCAACACTCTAGATTTATCAAACCCATAATTAATTAGGCTACTATAATTAATGAAGTTGCCCTACATAATATTTTCTAGATGACTAGAAAAGATGTTGTGATTTGTAGGAACGTATACGAAGCGAAAAAGGTATCGATCTCCACAAATGCAACCACATAAAAACGCCTTTTCATTACTCCTTAAATGGAATCTATCATTTGATACTGGCAAGTTAACAATGCCGTCAAAGTTTTATTCCATTGAAAACTTTGATGAAACATAACAATTAACGATGTCTTTATAACCTTTAGCAAAAAGCCAAGTAAAAATGTCCTTGTAAACCCTTTACGAGCAAGATAATTAAAACTAAATTAAGATATAGCTCTTTGTTGTAATAAATAGGAGGGGAAACCCTTTCTTAAAATAATAATTTACTATCTGGTGTCACGAACTGTTGTATAATTAAATTGGCACTAACTATAGAATATCTATATTCGTTTTAAATTTGCCCCGAATTGCGTTCGTCTGGGTCACTTAGGTTTTCTTAGTGACTAGTTACTAACCACAAATTATTTAGTTAAAAATAACTTCCAACTTGCATGTCTGTTAATTGACAAGCTAGACAATCAAGAATACAAAAAATATTTTTGTCTGCACTAAAAGAATTCCTACATAGTAGTTAAATTCTAGAGTTATACCATAAATTTATACATAATTCAATTTGCATTTATTTTTACATTGTTTAATACTTTGCAGGACGCAAGTATAGTCATGAAACATTATCAAAGAAACTTTTTTGTTATTTCTACGTTTATGTAAATCCTATATTTACTCTGCATTTTATTATCAAAACATAGCCTCTATTACTACGTATAGGTATTTACTAGCTTTTTTCTTTCTTTTCTTTGTTCGGTTGTCCTACATATAAAAAATAACATTATGATCCTGTTTACCACATGTTAGTAGCTATTTAGGAATTTTTCCGTTACATCTTCTTTCTAATCTAGTTTTCCACAAGTTTCCGGAAACCTAAAAACTTTTGCAATATTGAAGTAAAGAATCTTTTTCTTCTGAACACTAAACGCGTTTACGTTATACAATAAGCTTTAATTATAAATATTTTTTTTCTGATTTTACTGCTGTAAATTTTAATTGTCTTGTGCAAAAAATCTTTAATAATATTTATAAACCGTAAGCAGAGTAAACGCAAATGAAGTCCAGAAATGGTATCTATTTATCAATTTCCGGAGGCAATTATTTATAATGTCGCGTGCTTAAATTGTTAGTTAACTTTACATAATTATATAAGATCTGTAAGTGGCAAATTAATTGCCTTCGGTAATGGGAATGATTAATAGCATGACGTACCTCATTTCCTCGATGAAATATTTCATCGTTAACAGCGCAAGGACAATATTATTATAATAAGGGATTGTTGGTGTCTACGTGTAAAAGAAAGATATTTTAGATTTTTATGTTTGTCCGATAACTAGCCACTTTCTAAATATTGTTGGCGTGAAAAACCAAAGATTAAAAAAAAGCAAAAACATGAAAAATTAAACTCATGCAAAGTAACAAAGTACAGCCCAGTTGTGATAAAATGACAAATTGCCTACCAAAAACGTTAACTGAGCAAGCAAAAAATTCTGAAACTTCTTTAGAATTTCTTCAACATTTTTTTTCGAATGAGTTACATGCTACTATTCTAGAGCAAACTAATTTGTATTTTTCCCAAAGAACAAAAACATGACTATGAATGAGATGTATGTTACTATCCGAGGACTGCTGCTGATGGGGTATGCAAAATATCCAAATAAAAGAATGTTTTGGTCCGGTGGAGACGATGTACTTAAGACTGTGCAAAAAATAGTATCAGACTAAACTGTTGTGAATCAATTTTACGGAATCTCCATTTCAACGGTAGTGATAAATTACACAAAAAGGATCGTTTATATAAATGGAAACCTTTAATTACGGAGCTAAACAAAAAATCTAAGATGCATGGTGACCTGGAGGAAAAGTTATATACAGATGAATCAATGATTCTGCATTATGGTTGTCATTATGCGGTAACAGTATAACAAAGGCAAACCTATAAGATTTGGTTTTAAAAATTGGGCCATCTGCTTTAGTACTGGATATGTAGTGTTTTTTGATATACATGCAGGATAAAGTGGAACCACAGAAGTTTGACATAAGAGAAGATACGGTGGTATAAGCTGTTTTTTGATAATATTATTCTTCTTGAATCACCTTATTCCAACATCTTACAAAATGTGTTTATTGTTCTAGTAGCGCTATTTACGAGGGCGGTTCAGTAAGTACCCGTGTTTGACGACAGAAGGCGTTCCTGAGAGAAGTTGGTGTTAATCATCGTGTGCTGCCATCTATCAAACGACGGTATAACAAATTGCAGACTGATTGATAGGTTAGTTTGGATTTGACAGCCATTTGAGTAAGACGTGTTTCGTGATTTTAGCTAAGATGGAAAAAGAGCAGTATCGTTCGGTAATTCGCTTTCTGTTTTTGGATGGGAAAAAATGCGAGGAGATAAAAGCAAAGTTGGATGCTGTTTATGGGGACACTTCGCCATCTATGACCACAGTTAGATATTGGTTCAACGAATTTAAACGTGGGCGAACATCCGTTTTTGATGAGGAGCGACCAGGACGCTCGGCAGACGTGGTTACCGAGGAAATCATTCAAAAAGTCCACGACATGATTCTCGCTGATCGACGAACGAAAGTGCGTGAAGTAGCAGAGGACGTAGGTGTGTCGACCGGAACGGCAATTAATATTTTACATGATAAGTTGGCGATGAAAAAATTGTCGGCGCGATGGGTGCCGCGATTGCTAATGGTGGACAACAAGCGGATGCGGCTGTTAACTTCGAAGCAGTGTTTGGAGCAATTTAAGCGAAATCCGAAGGAGTTTTTGCGTCGAGTTGTCACCGTTGATGAAACCTGGATTCATCCTTACACACCAGAAACTAAGCAACAATCAAAACAATGGATTTCTCCCGGTGAATCTGCTCCAAAGAAGGCGAAGATGGTTCCATCGACCGGAAAGGTCATGGCGACGATTTTTTGGGATGCGAACGGCGTCATCCTCATGGATTTTTTAGAAAAAGGAAGAACGATCACTGGACAATACTACAGCGAGTTATTAGACAGCTTCGACAAAAAATTGAAGGAGACACGGCCGCATTTGACAAAAAAGAAGGTGCTGTTTCACCACGATAATGCACCAGCATATTCATCCGGAGTTGTCGCCGCCAAACTGCATGAATTGCGTTATGAATTGCTGCCGCACCCCCCGTATTCACCCGATCTGGCTCTCTGCGACTTTTTCTTGTTTCCTAACATGAAGAAATGGCTAGCGGGAAAAAATTTAGCTCGAACGAGGAAGTCATCGCCGAGATGGAGGCGTATTTTGGAGAGTTCGACAAATCCTATTTTTTGGAGGGGTTAAAAAAATGGCAGGAACGTTGGGAGAAGTGTATATTTCTAAAAGGAGACTATGTTGACTACGTTCAGTTCTAACACGGGTACTTATTGAACCGCTCTCGTAAGGCAGAAGAACTGTAAGATAGCCACTGCAATCCAAGTTTGAAAGAGAAAAACTAGAAAGAGGATTATATGACTACAGAATCGCTAGAGATAACAAAGTTTGCCTAGTAAGATGGAAATACAATTAAGTTGTTACATGTGCAACCAACTTTAATGCAGTGATGATGGAATGCAGAATGATGGAATGGGAGGTGTCAATAAAATAGACCAATTAGTGGTCTATTTTATCGACACGCAAATGGGAAAAAGAAAATGATGGTGGCCAATTTTTTGCTATTTATTAGACGTTTCTGTGATAAATAAAAAATGTAAAACAAAATAATAAAGAACTCCCTACTTTTCTGAATTTTCGAAGACAAATTGCACTTTCGTTACTTGCAACATACGAGCAATGCTTAATCCACTAACAAGTGACACTCGTTGTGATGGTGGGAGGACACTAACTGGAATATGTAACCACCGACAGACCTGCAGATTTTGTGGAGTGAAAAATAAATTTATCTGCATTAAGTGTGATAACATTAGGCTACATCAAAATATTTATTTATGTCCTGTTAGTTTAGAATACTTTTATAGTTTTTTGTAAAATTTGTGTTTTTTCTACCAATAAAGTAATACTACAAAAAACATTTTTTTCTTTCCTGAAAATCGGTTCAAAACAACTAAAAAGATGTATGCCAAAGGATTTTACTTAATACTCACTAAGAAGGGTGCCTGTAAGCTTCAAAAAACTTCATAACAGAAATTGTTTTAAAAACTTTTGTTATTTAAATGGGAAATAAACCAAGCTTACAGGTATCCTTTCTCATGCGTATTGAACGAGATTTTTTGATGTGCTTTTTCTTTAGTTATTTTGAACCGCTCTAGGGTGTGTGTATTTTCTCTTATTTGAAAATATAGAAAAAACTTGCTGACGCAACAAACCTGTTTATTAATCATCTTTTTTACTTACATTGTAATGGTAACCTTTTTAATACTCTTTTTATTGTCTGTCCTTTCAAGGACTATGAAAATTTTAACTCAAACTAAAAGCAAAGAGATAATTGGAACATGTATATTTTCCATACAAAACCAAATAGTTGTAAATATTGGCTCCTCTAATTATTTTAGAGTAAAAGTGGAATGAGGTTTTTGTAGAACAAAAAATACTGCAGCTGTACGTGTTGCTTTTTTCCATTTTTTAAAACTGAAAAAATTAATAAATCAAAATGTCTAGTTTTACAACAATCAGATATGCACTGGAATGATTTTAAGAAGTCTTTTTATCTACGATTCTTCAACAATATAGTCGTTATACGTATAACACTAGTGAATTGTATGGATTTTATTCACGGGCGGTGTTTTGTTGGTTGCCTATTTATAGATATAAACAAAATAGAAATTGTTATAATCTCAAACTATTTATTGTTAATAAATTTGGACATCGTCTTTAGAGGATCCTTGTATTCCAGGTCTAAAACTCTCTTTGTGAAGATTGTTTACTTTCATTGACTTTTACATATTCAAGAATTTGGACATCGCCTCCCTCAGGCAATCCACCTCCAGATCTTCCTCAGAAGTGTTAGAATCGTAGATAAAACGTCGTATTCGACTCGCACTTAATGGTCATTATTCACTCGGATGATCTACATACTCGCCTTCGGCTCGTGTGTAAACTTCATCCTCTTGAATAATAGCCTACATTATGTGCTCGTTGAATAATATACTATTACAGTTTCAGAAAATAAAAAATAAAAAGCAGTAACAGGTACAGATGCAACATTTTTTTCTGTAGAAGGTACCTGACTACACTTTTGCTCTAAAATAATTAAGAGGCCAATATTTCAACTATTTGGTTTTACATGGGAAATGTACATGTTTCAATTATAAATCAACACACGGTATATAACACTAACAGATTATGAAGTCCGTATCTTTTTCAGGCAACTTCTTCATTCTTGTTGGTCGTTCTTTTTCTCCAACATCATTTTTATAATCGAATCCTTCAGTTTCATTATTTATATTTATGTCATCTACTAAAGTTACGTCTTCTAAATTTAGATTTTCATCTTGAACATTATTTGGGGTAAATTGTTGTGATTTGATTTTCTTAATTCTTTTCCGCTTCTTCTCACAATAGTGTTTGTTTTCATATCTAACAATGTAGGACCTACAGGCTGCATGTATTTTTTTTTACTTTTTCAAGGTTTCATTTGCCTTCTCTGCTTATTAGAATCTTTTCACCTCCATTTAGAGGCTTCAATGGTTTTGTATGTTGATTATAATATTTCTTTTATGTTTTCCAATTTTATATCATCCTGCTAATAATTGTCTTCTTATTTAATTTCGCCAAATTTAATAAAAGAATGCTAATAGAAACATTCTCTTTCAAACTTCTCTTATTTAATGATTGACTGTGTGAGAATTCAATATTAAGTAGAGAAATATTTCTGTAATCCATTAAAGCCAAATGTATATTTGTATTTTTCCTTAATAAATCCTTTGCGATAGCTGCAGCCTTTTCTGATAAACCATTTAATTAGTGATATGTAATGAAATCTGTAGCTATTTAAAGGCATATTATCGGAAATTAATAAATGTGGAATACCTCGTCTTGAAGATATTTCCTTAAATTCTTTTATAACTTCTTGCAAATTCTTGTATTTCAATTTCTTTAATTTTACCCATTCGCTATGTGAATTATTTACTACTAAATATTCATTTCCTCCATAGTAAAGAATATCTTCAGCACTTTTTGACCAAGGTCTTGTAAAATATTCACACTAAATTGCTGATTCTTTTGGTTTTTTTCTTTAAAGTTTTCCACAAATTCTATACATATTTAGATATAGTTTCGGCTGTACCAATCCAATACAATGTTGCTTTTGCTTTTTCTTTTAAATTCCCAAATGAGTTTCACGTAATGATTTCAATATATAAGTTTTCGATGATTAAGAAACTAGTTATTACTTTCCCATTCAGCAAAATTATATCACCATCTGGAAATTTATGAATACCCCAGATAAGGACCACCCTACCGCGCAGTAGAGAATAAGACAACTGAAACTAAAACACTCACCACGCACCATCCTGTTTACCACACGAAAGAGTCTTAAAAGATTCTGCACTAGGCGAATAACAGCTAAACACCTTATCAAATGTAAAGGTTCATCTACGTCTCAATTAACATGACGTAATTTATTATCTTGAACTGATATAATCCGTTGGTTATTTGGTGTCTACAAATAATTAGGGTATATTCCTAGCGTTCTTCCCAAAATGTTCAGACATATGATAACAGTATGAAAACCTATATCTGTAGGTTGCCAGACTTGATTTTTACTTTTGCAATTTGGTGAATACTAAAGATTTTTCTGCATTTTGAACTAATAATCTGATCGCTATTTAGTGTCTTCGAGTCTTTAGAGTAGACTCTTGGCGCTTTTCTCTAAGTTCTTATCGTTTTTTTCAGATCTTCAGACATTTAAAAACATTATGAAAGCCTAAATCTGTTTGTCCATAAATTCGATTTTCTACTTGATAACTTTGCAAGTCTTAGGCGCACGTTTTGCACAACCAGCGTTTTCCTAAGATTATCTAAAATTTTTTCTATGCTTCAAATTACATGTAATCCATAATTTAGAACTAATAATGAACTGCTTATTTAGTATCTACTAGATTTCCAGCGTTCTTCCCAGAATACTCAAACATTTAAGTATTTGATTTAATCGTTTAATTATAAAAATTAACATCTGTAAGTTCCTAAATTTAATTTGCAACTTTTCAAGTTTGTAAATTTTAGAGTTCTTTTTGTACAATCAGCCTAGTGCTACGGATTATCTAATTCTAATGCAAGACTATTGCAGCAACGTGCAAATGAGACAACTTGCCGTAGACGCAACAATGACTAATGAGACAACTAAAAGACCACACACCACGCCGTTTGCCATATGGAGGTACCTTAAAAATGTACAATAATAAATACACATTGTACTTTGATGAGTTGAGTACGAGGGGGTGGCCAACTGCAATTCTCGAAATACGGCAATACTTATAATTCCAATCAGCGTTGAAGGTTAACCCACATCAATTTTCTAGACTAAAGTTAGAAAGAAATAGAAGACATTTCAGAAAAAAAGAAGAAGAAAAATGATTTTAGCAGAAAATTATTAATGCATGGAGGATCTTCCAGAAATTGGACTTTATTTAGTGGAGTGAATTTACTATACTTATTATGTAGTGAGTCGAGTTAAAAAGAGTATACAAGCTTAAAACGCATCCTCTTCCAGATATGTATGTAATATGGAATGTTAGATTTTACCTGGACCTTTTTTAGAATTAGATAATATATTTGTATTAGTTATGAAAATGCCATTTTTTAAAGTAAAAAAGTTAATTATTAAATAAAAGATCCCCTGTTTGCCATTTACCTACAAACAGGAAATTAAAATTAAGTTTTCATACAAAGGCAACGCATGTTAAAACAAGTAGGAAGTAGTTATTTCACTCTTTTAACGTTGCTCGTTTGTGATTTTAAGACAATTTATTCAGTTAATTTTCTATTAATCTTAATTAGGTATTCAACAAACTACCCATTTGCTTGAGCTAGAATTATGTGTTGAATGAAGCAAGGCTATGACATTATTGATCTTACTAGTTTACAGTTTTAGTTGAAAAGGACTAAGCTCTGAGCTTAAAGCAAATTGTATTTACTTTTATTATCAAGTGCTTAGCTTGATGAGACTTGAATTATGTTCTAAAATGAAATATTGTTGAGCGATCTTGAATTTTTTTGGAAGCATGCCAATGTGACATACTTAAAAATAAATAAAACTGCTGATCACTAAATTTTTTTTATAGTATCTCTAAAATGAATATTGATGTAATTTTTATAATGCGTTAAATCATTTATAATATGCGATTAAAAGAAGATTTTAGCATCAAAGACATTTTTAAAAACAATTTTGGCTTGAAGCTACTTTTAATTTAATAACTGGAATTTATGAAAAGCAAGACAGGTTTAATTAAAAAGGTAACAGCCAGATCAGCATTTAAGTACCTCGTATATAACAAAATTGAATAATGGCGTTTTTTTCAGCAAGAATCGTTTTTGGAATTCTAGTTTGTCTTACATTAAATATACAGCATTTATAGTTGCCCTTTATCGGGCCACTGTCTGTTATTTATTTTCGTGTGTAGGTTTACTTATTATCATTAATATACTTATATATATTATAAAATTTAAATTGTAACATCACAAATTATAGTAATAGAGTAGAGAGTATTAGAGACTGATGAGCTCATGAACTATTAAACTAAATTATTTTTCTATTTTACTACTAACTAATAAACAGTAATTGAATTATTCTTATTTAGTAAATTCATTAATCATTGTAGCGTACCTATTTAGTTTACCATAATCTACAGCTACAAGATCATGTATAACTTCATTTATAACGAGGAATTATTTCCAAAAAATTCATGCAGCAGTCGTGATTTACATTTTCCTACATTGCAAAGAAGGAATAAACAATGAAAAATCGTGAAAATCGGCTGATTGATTTTTTAATTAATTAATTTGCTTATTAGCTTTGTACATTATTAATTGACGTTTTAAATTTAAAATTCCTTTATTCAGTTACATATATCTGTCTTGGAGGAATGTTAAATTATCTATTATTTGGTGTTAATTAGGTTTCACTTGTTTGTAGGGATATTCGAAAGAAGAGTTAATAATTTTAAACGTGATTTAAAATTTTAAAACAAAAAATCGCAAGTGTTAGAAGAGAAATCGATTGTGAAGTGCTTCGGAATGTTTATGGAAATTCTAAAAGACAGCAGAAAAATATCTTAACGTGAGCTGACGTGGGAAGAGATGTTATGGAGTAATATATCTAACATAAGTAATTGCATTTTGTCTAAATTTAACGCAAAAAGCTGTTTGTTTATAGTGATTCTTCTCTTGCGAGATAAAAATACCTATAAAGACAGGCGATAAAATTTTGCAATTTATACTTCTACGGAAAAAAGATTTTAGTGATGTATAGAGAATCAAATAATAGAATAGTTAAGAGCTGTAAATGTAGTATGCCTATTTACCACGAACTAGTAAATGTGAACTGGGAATAAAGTAATTCAATAAAAACAAAATAATTGAGATGTGGAGTTTGTAAAAAGTTATTGATTAAATTTAAAAAGTTTGACTCCTTTATTGTTATTAAACCCCTTATTGTTGTTATTTATTATTATTAATCATTAGGACAATATTAGTACTATTAATATGGCAACTTTGATTTGGCTTTCCTATTTGAATGAAATAATTGAGTTGGCATCAACCTTCTGCAATACTCTTCTTGCTTTACGAAGAAGTAAAATTGCTGAATAACTTGACAGCTTTTATAAGAAATTAGTAAGAACTGTTCCTGATGTGACACACTTTAATATTGATTGATATAGTAAGTACCTAACTGTTTTTTTGCGGTAATGGCATGAAAAGCTTTTCAAACATTCAACTCCAAAGTAAAATGATAGATTAGATAGCTGTATTGAAGAACGACGATCATCAGTTTTACATACTGAAGTATGCATGCGTCCTACTTATAATATTATATGTCTCAAACTCCTCGAAAATTAAAAATCTATTTTTTCTGCTTTGATTTCAGAAAAGCAAGTACCAGATTTGTTTACAAATTTTTAAATTCTTATGAGTTGTGCTGAATTTTATGATCTAGATATGTTAGTTTTCGAGTTCTGGATGTATGTAATGATAAGACAAAAGAATTTTTGTTTCAAAGATATAGACCAAGATTATTAAACTTTTTTTTCTAGGATACTTCTGTAATTGGTGGTATCGATAATCATTAATTAAAGAGGCGGACTGGCAATTTCAGACTAGCCAGGACTCTTATACAGCGGCTTCTTCTTTTTATTTTCTATTTATTATAAATATTTTAAAAAATTTAGCCGGCTACCCGGTCTACAGGGTGATTGCTTGACTACCCTTGCGTTTTTCGCATTATTATCTATTAAATTAAGTCATAATCGAATAAATTAAGTTATCTTTACTAACCTAAACATGTTAATTGATGAGATTTGTTGAGAATCTAAATAGTAAATTATTTAGCCAAATATGTAGGTGCAGGATCGATTACAAAAAGGAAGCGTAATACTTCGACTAAAAAGACCTGCAGGTAATTGAATCATTAATAAGCAGCTAGTATTTAAAATTATTGTCAGTGATTATGACAATGTAATAACAACTAATTTATTACTGTAATTAAATTACGTTTCTCACCAACTAATAAATAATGCAAATTGTGTTTTCATTTGAGGTGTGGTACGAATTTCATTTTTTTATACCACTCTCAAAAACGTTTTTATGATTTTGTCTCTTTTCAAGATAATAACCATAAATATGACGAGATCGTGTCAAATTTAAAATCCATTAGCGTTAGATGGAAAAATTAAAGGATGCATAACCTTATCCGATGACCAAATGCCATTCGTAATGTACCAACGCCGTTTTAAACAGTATTCATTTTTATAAAATCTTAAATGTTTAAAACTGAAAAGAAAATAGCCACTACTGCTTTTTGATAAAACACCATTACTAGTATTTGATTGTTCTAGTTCTGCCCAAAGAAATTCTGTTTTTCCAATTTCTCTTGCTTGTGCCAGCTCCGTGTGAAAGAATGTTTTCTCTAAAATTGTACCTGTTTCAATTGAAAGGTATTTTCAATTTTTATTCATAGTTTTGTTTGCCTTTGTGTAACTTTTGTCTGTTGGTATCTAAGTTTCTCCGTAAAGCAACGATCATGTTTACTTCGTTACATAGCGTTAGCTGGTAATTAGTTCTTAGTCCGGTACGTTGTTAATTTTCCAGTACTTTGATTTGGTTGTTTAATTTTTTAAATGTATTAATTAAATCTTTCTCAAGATAGCTGGATAATTTCCTGTATTAGAGCGAAACACCCAGTATACATTTCTAGTTTATTCTTATGTTTTTTGAAAAGAAATGACTTGGGCAGTTGTTTATCTGCGTTTTCACTTATCTAGGAACCATTGTTATTCTAATAGTTTTATTAAACATCAATTACGTTTTGAAAAAGAAGTTTGTTTATTGATAATAGTTAATATACCAGAAATCTAATTTTTATTAGTTCGTGTTGAATTACTTTCTGTTTTATTCTTTTCCAACACTAGCTGTTTTTCTAAAACGATTAGGCATTGTTAAAGTTTTTTTTGATTTGATCATAAAAATGCTTTTGCTTTATATTTATTGCTAAGATCTTTATTAACTTGGGTTATCTGCTTTTTGCCTATTTATCCATCTTTCCCATTTCGTGTATCTCTTTTATCTCTTAATTAGGTTTGATTTCTATGAGTCTTCTGCGTTTTTCTTTTTGAAAAAGAAATTCTTTTTTCCAGGCCTACTTGCGATGATAGAATCGGTCAGTTTTTGGCTTCCTCTTTGTCATTTATCTCGCCAATGGCTTAAGATTTAGGGTGACCACAAGTTAGAGTAACGTTTATCTTATTGGAGATGAATAAAACTTAGATTTTGTTACAAACCTTCTCACAATAAGGAGAAAGATAATTAAGAATGTACACTTTCCAGTGTCTTTGTGTTTTCTATGTTTTAGCTTTCGGAAATTTTTCTACGGTATGCATAGATTTCTGACTTCTTTACGATTTTTTGTAACATTTTTGGATTGTATCTTTTTCATTCATATTTCTGTTAAAAATATTTTGCTGGTATAATTCCTAATGACTAAATTTTTGCTTTTGGTAGATTCTTTAATTTTTTTGTTACTATTAGAATTTTTTTTCAATTCTTTTTTCAAATTTAACTTCAAATAAGATAAAGTAATAATCTACTCTATCATTTTGTATTATTACTCATCGTATGATTATATTTGGTTTAACATTTTCTTAAATACATTTTTACTGGTATGTTTACTTGTATATTTTAATACTTAACTTGTATACTGGGTGTCCCAAAAGCTGCATTTTCTAAATTCTTTTTTTTATTAATTATTTGACGTGGTTGATTGGTGTTACAATTGCTCGCTTATTCGCTTATTTTATATGATTTATTTATAATATTTAGTTATTACTTTGATTAACTTTGAGATGAACATTATATTGTTTGCTTTCTACTTCTGATCATTTTGTTTTTTCAATATATTTTATTTTATAACTGTGTTCTTTTATTGTAGTTACCTCCTTACCTGCGTTCAAGACCACTGCTGAATCTAGCTGGGTAAGGTCTTTGTATAGTAAGTATTTTGTAACGACAGGTTATGTTACAAGTTTTTCTTTGATTATAGTTAGTTGAACTGACCACTCTGACAGTGATAAGAGTAATCCACCTTTGAAAGCCCTTTATTAACTGTACTTCAGACTAGTTTTATTTTTACATTAGATAAGCGTTTTAGCTAAGATTTTATATTGTTTTATAAATTGTACACTTGATTTTTAACTTTTGGATATGTTGTTATTGTTTGCGTAAATGTACCTAACTGGTAGATGTTTTCAGTTGCTATACAATAAAGTAGGTGTCTAGAAGCCTTTGCGACAACGAAACCGGAGTGAGATGAAAATTTCTAACTACGCTGAAAGTCAATATAAAGTATGTATTCATTACGTTTTTCAAAAGATTATTTATCATTAATCAGAGAGACCTGAGGAAAATCTTCACATTCATATATCTAGACTAAGAAGCATTGATTTCACACTTCATCAATATCCGCTATGAAATAAAGGGGGTTATAAAAAAGAGCTAATGTTTCATTCTCGGTTTTATTTAAGTCCTCATTCATTCCCTGTAACAGGCTTTGTTTTACAACTTTAAATTATTGAAACCTAACTCATTTCACCTTTTTTATATACTTTCTTGAATTTCTGAAATACGCCATGGGGTCTTTTACTCTAAAGCTTTCAAGGTTTATCTTAATCTAGAATTTGCATAATTAATTGTTAACGATGTTTCTAACAAAGGTAAAGTGTATTGAAGGTCGAAGACCTTGAACTGGTTAATTCAGTTTTAGAAGCCGTCAATCTATTTTAGAACATTCAAATCTAATTTGCATCTCAACAAAGTATATTTTTTTAATAATCATTTTGTCTTCATTTAAACTATTTTAATAACTTTTATACTGATTTTAAGCTCGTTTAGATTTCAAGAATTTCTGATAAGTTGTCTTGTTGGAAAAATTATTATTTTTATAAAATACTTTATTATCCTATGTTGTGTACAATTACAATTTAAATTATGTAAATAGATTCATTTTTAATTGTGAAGTTTTTCTTTTATAAATTATTTACTTAGTAAACTATATTATGTTTTTACCGTCCACAATCATTCTTAGCTTTTCTTAGTTACATAAAATTATTATGCACTTGGGCAAAGTAGCGTAAACCTTAAAGGATGTTAAATTGAAAAATCCTTTATGCTGAAATTTCAGGAATCTTTTAATATTGTATTTGCATTTTTTAATATTTATAACCATATAAAATATTATGAATTTTTTGATTGCAAACATTTAGATGTAACCACTAAGTACGTTTCTTGGGTTATAAATTGTGAATTCTTCGAGGAAATTAACTGCACCAATAATGTTACAAACTTAGTGTTTACCACCACATACAAAAATAACGTTACATCCAACACATCTGGGAAAACACATATGAGTTTTCCCAGATTCCTTAATAATGCAGGAAAATTAAAATTATAAATGAAAATATATTGCTTATTATGTATGACAGAAAAGTGGTTACCAATATAATAATTATTTGTTTATAATTAATTTCTTCAATCATGTAGGTGATATTATATTATTTACTTACACCCATTCAAGGCATTTTGTCCCCAACAAAATTTTCGTGAAATCTTATTTTACATAAAAGCATTTAGAACCTTACACCTTGTAATTAATTTAATGGGAGGTTTGTTTTCAAGGGTACAAAGCTTCTAAAATTATTATTATACCGCCCTTCCTTTGACCTGCTCTTTATTTTATAGCTCCCATTTTATTAGGACTTTTATGACAATTGTACATATATGGAAATTTCCTGCTGTTAATTAATAACTAATTTTAGTGATTATCGAAAAATTGATAGCTTTTACGTTTTATGTATCAACATCATAATATAATACAGCGTTTTCATTATTTTTGACATAAAATACCCACATTCACACGCACAGCTGCGACAAGCATAACTACTAAGTGAAAGTTTTTATTAGCAAACAAATTGATGAAGTTAATTAGTGCAGTAAGTAGTGAGGGAACACAAAAGAAATACTTAATTCTTTCATGCGACTAAGATGTTTGAAAAAAAGTTTTTGTGTCTCCTGCAGTGTTTAATTTAATTTAATTAAGCTCGTTATTAATCTAACGTGCCAATAAAACATCCTTTCTTAACCTAAATTTTTATTTTTCTAGTCGCCAGCAAATAATTCGATGTAATATTGCATTTGTAATTAACAGGTAATAAATTAAGCTTTTCATATTTAAATATGAAAGTAATTTACTATGTAACTATGCTAACATCTCTAAAAAGAACACTAGCATTGCATAATAAATTAATAATGTAAACTAAGGTTTTGTGGGAACTATAGATTTAGAAGGTACTTTATCTTCTTTAGGAGAAAATACAATTTAAACTGCTCATTCATCAACAAGACATGGGCTTAACTCATGTCAGTAGATACAAAGAATTACACAGGTCATCTCAACTTTTCTACAAATTAAATATAAAAAATTAAACAAACAACTTTAGTAGAATGAATTGGTAAACTAGAAAATGGATATTACTATAATTAACAAGCTCTTCAGTAACGTACTTAAAGATTGAAGTAACCATGTAAAACTCATACAACTACAACAGATGACACTCTAATAGCCTTTGATATTAATTAAATTATTAATTTTCTACTCTTTGGTATCCAACGAAAATTGATTCTATACTCTCTTAAATCGTGTCAACAGATACCGGGTGTCCAGCTATTAAAAATGAGAAGAATTATATTTGCATTTCTTTATTACCCTATATAGTAAATTTGCTTAGTTAAAATTTCCATAACTATCAGACCTCGGCATAGCGGAGATCATAAAGTAATTGTTCATAGACGCACGACTAATCGTAAGTCAAATTAAGTAATACACGAGAGTTGACATTAATAGTGACTGTCTTTTCGATATTTTCTTCTGTAAAATGTGTTTGTGTGGAGGTTAAAAAACTGAAAGTAGCTATCTAGAAATTAATATTTTTAAATGCATATTTTTTAATTAGAATTCTTCAGTGTATCGTTAATGAATGTTATTTGGTTTGCATAAAAACGAAACAGAAAACACACGTTAATCTGTACAAAGTAGGTGGGTCAGTCAGTAATATACACTAGCTCTGCTTAATTATATCAAATCTGGTCAAGAAGTTTGATGTAATTATGCAATAAACAAATGAATAGCGTTCAATCGCTGACGTTAATTCTGACGAAACCAAAAGTTAAGTAAATTAGCGAATAACAGGATTTGTTTAAATCATTTTTCGCGGCAATCATGTTTTCATGTTTCATAAGTACCTAACGCTTATGTTATGTAATTATGTTATTAAAACCACAGCCTTCTCGATCAGGTCAGTTGTCACTTTTACACAGCCTTGCCATTTTCAAGAATTTCATTGTTTCCGTAGTTTTAAACCTGTCAATTTGCCGCATGTTGAAGTTCAGTTTTAAGAGAATTCAAAAATTATTTGACAACTCTAACGCTTTGAAAAGCAAGAAATCTTGCATATTCTTATAGTTCGCAAGGGAGTTATTATTTCGGCAACGGAACTGTTGTTTTTTAGTATTCTGCGAATTGGATATTCTAAGATTGCGTAGTTCGCAATATGATCTGTTTCCCAATTTTTTTACCTTACAAAATGTGGTTAAATGTTGTAGGTGTGTACTAATTTGTATGGTGTAGCATTTCGAAAACGCATGTTTTGCCACTGTGTAATCATTATGCATCTTTAATTGCCGAAGGAACATAAGTATACTCATGTTGCTGAGATAATAACTTTCTTTGGTAGCTGAACATTTTCTTCTACTCAATGATGTTCTGTACATGATAGCTTTATTCTTTATGTATAATGAATCATGGGTTGCAGTCTAAAGGTAAATTTTCAAGAATTTTTATTACTACTAGCTCTTTGATTTATCAAGAAAGTGAACTTTCTGCTTGGATATTTGCGAACTCTTCAATCTTGTAAGTTTATAGTAGCCAAAAGAGGATTTGAGCAAAAAGATGTTAAAATTGACGTTAAATACATTTCACGGTCTAATCTCTTCAGGAAAAGAGTTTTGAAGATTTTTTCATACAATTAGGAACATAACATTTTGAAGAAATGCGGGGCCTCTCAGACAAACAGTAAAGACTTAAACATCAAATGGAGCAATACAAACTACTACACAAACGAAGAACATATCAAGTAAATGCCCTAATAACAAAAAAATATATAAAAAATAACATTACTAAGAAAGAAATGCACAAGTATGCAATCGTGAGATAAATTGGATGCTTCTTCATAAGTGAAGTTTATTCAATTGGCAAGATTTCATATGTTCTTTCAATTACTTGTACTCTGTTGCATGCATAATAAATAAATGTAATTTGGTAATAATAGGTTTATTATTTTACTTAGTCATTAATAAGTATTAGTAGAAGAAGGAAGACCTTTGAGTAAAGTTTATCCATTTCATTCTATACAATAAATATTGATTTAATTTTAAAAACAGACTTTCTTCGAAGAAATTCCCCGTTGTGGGGTTATGTTAAAGACAAAAGAAATACAAGCTTTCAGAGCCAAATCTTGATGATTCGCAAAGTAAGAAACAGTGATTTGAATTTGTTGCGTTACGCGTAAGTGGCACCTTTGCACCCAGGACATGAGTGACTGTGGAAAAGCGACAACTGAGCTAGTAGACCACGGTTAAAACCATTGTAAATTATATCTTGATATTATTCGAAACAATGAAACAAGTTTGGGTTACTGTTAGTTACTGTGTAATGTGCTATTTAATGACAGTTGGTTCATATTTTCTCACTTCTTTCTGATAGATATCACGTATTTCTTATGCATAGCTCAGATCATCTCTTTATATTGGTGGCTTCGAGACACAGAAAGCATTTGTTATACTAATACGGTTTATTCATTTTTGTCTTATCCAACCTATGTACATTATAATGTCAAGACGAGACTTCTTCCTTATGCGTTTTCGTTTTAACTGCTACCAGATGTCTATAATAGTAGTCTTATTTTAAAAGTTACGGAAGCAGCCATAAAATCTTTTATAAATAGCTGTCTGCTCGAATTTATAGCAACTACTTTTTATGAATGTTCATAATTTCATTAAGTTCAGTTAAGTACTTCTCCTGCGTGTTTATAACTTAATTTCTAGCTGACCGTGATATGGTTTTTTTACTGTTCAAACGTTTACTTCTAAGATGCAAAAAGTAACTGACAATATTTAACAGCAGCTTCATCTAAATCTACCATCTTTGAAATCTTTATTACGTCTTATTCCTCTTTGTTGTCTTTCTTATTTCTGACAATTTTGTTTATATGAGGCAAATATCAAGCACTTAATATTGTTTCTTTAGATAAGAAACTTCAAATACAAGCCTTAATATCATCGAGTGCTCTTAGTTCTGTTTATATTAACTCAATAATTTCTCAATACAAAGGATAACAAGTATAGCAAAATCGATGGCGGTTTTAATGAAAGTGCACTGCTTTAATTTTAGTTGTGCTCGAATAGTTTCGATATATTTTTCTCTGTTCTGTTCTTAGTGGTTTGATGTTAATTTGTAAAATTCCCAAGAAACATTTGTAATTTTGTCTGATAGTGTTTCTTTTATTTATTTAATTCCACCTGTTGATCTCATTGATCTTTCTTTCACTAACTTCAAACGTTTTCCCTTTATTTGATTTAAGCTCCAGGCGATACTTACTGCTATTATGTAGAAATTTAAATTGAACCATTTAATTTCCATTTTGTTTTGTTATTTATGTGGAAAAGATAACAAATCTTCGAATTAATCTGAAAATTTAGAGCTTTTGTTGATTTCGCCTTAGATAACTGACAATGAAATTGTAAATACCCTAAACAATAACGGAAACAAGAAACTATTCAAAAAGACTTTAAATCGTAACTTCGTGTAGGATTTGTTATCAAATAGATCCGCATCTTTCTTTGTCAGAAACGACCTCATGTAGTTTTAGTATCTTAGAATAAAACCATAAAGCAACAAAAAATTGTAAGTAAATACTACATATTTCAATTTACTTTTTTTAAATTATATTTATAATATAAATATAGATAGGTATTAACAATTAAGTATTTATGTTTTTAAGTTTAATAATCAAATTTTAGAAATGATTACTCTTGCCAAATCATACAAAAATTGTGCCAACCAGTAACAGGCACACTTATCATCATTTTGAAAGTATTTGTAATAACAAAAGATAAATATAGCTTATAGGACTCTGTACACCTTTTTTTAGAATAGGAGGGAATCCTAATAAATTCCCAGAATCAATGAAAATGATTACATCTTATTAATCTTGTATTTGAGTAATTTTTGTAAAATGCATTTTATTCCTTTTCTCGATGAGTTTACAGACTAGCAACAACTCGTGAAGAAGTTTTTACTAAGTACTACTATTTTTATTTGCACTTTTGTTATCGTATAGTGTATTTCTTTACAAACAAAACGATTGACATTACGCCAGTCATTAAGATTTTTAGAAAAACTTTTTTATTATTTATTATAAATAATTAAAAATTGTTGAATTAAATAATATCTCAAGTCTGAAGTACTCCGTCTTGAGTCAATAAAATTATTGGAAGACAGGAATATAGTGGAAATTATAAGATGTTTATCTGATAGCACTAACTCTTTTTTGTCAATATAGTAATTAACGTTAGATACAGTGTTTGATAAAACCAGAAGTAAAATGGTAGATAGGAGTTCTGTCGTCTTACTGACGGCACAAGTCGTGGAGAAGTTCTGGACGATCTCCCAAATAGCTTTATCGAAACCAGAAATATCTAATTATCGTAACGTACTATGAAAAAGAAAACTGATTTTTGTAATGCTGGATAATTTAACAACCTAGCAAATCATAAGGTAAACAAGGAGCATATAAGCCTTTACGTAATCTATTTTTAATATAAAGTAAATTACCTAGGATCCATATATGTAGGAATATACAAAAACCTTTGTGTGTGTCATATATTTAATGCTGAGATCTGATTTACAAACGATGTGAAGAATGTCTTTATTTTGTTCTAAAGGCTGTACTATACTTCCAATATATTTTTATTGGTTTGATACGTGTAAAAGGCTGATTTATGGATGCTGAGAAGGTCAAGTCAGTTTGCAGTATCTTTGGAGATCAGAAGAGATCTTAAATGAGTTATAAATAATTGAAATTAATATCGCTTGCCAGTGGCGGTTCGTGATTATAAATTAAGGGAGGGCACAGAAAACGATCACAAAGTTTTAGATGCGAGTTCTTATAAATATCAAGTTGATGTAATTATCAAAAAATAGTAAATAAAGATATCTATTAAATTTTAATTTTGCGCTTTATCTGATTTTTTTATGATAAATATCGTATAAATATCCAATATAAATTCTTTTTAAATTACCGGTTGTAATCTGGTCGCTCATTTTCCAGATGGCCTTTTACCATAATCTATATTTTCAACGAACTCCGATAGGAGTCATTACTGAATTTGCGAAGTCTCTCTGTCTGCCTATCTGTCCGTCCGTTTGTCTGTCTGTCCGCATTTTCTTCAATCTTGAAGTCTTGACTTCAGATTTGGATTCTACATCAAAAACTAAAAACTTTTTTGATATCTCTTCGGGAACATGGCCAAAATTTGAAAATTTGTTAAAACTGTTGCTTGAATTCAATAACAAAACAGAGTTCGTCGTGGTAATGCTTTGTATTCTCAGATGTTTATTTTTATAGAACTAGAACAAATTCTAGAACGACTAGATGAGTCCTCATTGCATTTGTAATAGCTGTATATTTTATGTATATTTTTAAGTTTTAATGTGGCTAATAAGAAAATATACATTTAAAAATTAAGTTAATAAAAAATACACAATTAATAAATTATTGTAATAATAAAATGTATTAATACCCAAGTTTTTGGGAGGACACGTGCCCCTGCACCCTATAGCACGAGTCATCCTTGTTGCTTCTACTAGTTAGTATGGCCGTTTATGACCCTCACTGTAAGAATACCTCTATTTAATATTTGAATGTACAACATATTCACTGATTATGAGTCAACATAATGAGTTTGTTAACGAGTAATTCAGATTTGTTGTTTGTGAATCTTTTCTCATCATGGCATTAGAAGACCATTAAATTTTTTTTGTATTTGGAAACCAATTTTGAACTAAATAACGTTTACAGTATTTACCAATAAAATCAACTCAATAATAATCTTATTCACCATTCACCTTGTTATCTTTCTTGAGCAAATCAACAAAAAATGTCAGCAACTTATTGGAACGTTATGAATTTTTACTGTAATTTGATATTTATAAAGTGTATACTCTCTTATTACTCTGACAATTTTCTAATTACACCACCCGAGGTCGCTAACTTTTCGATTTTTCGTAATCATATTCACAAAGCTTTATATAACCAAGGGATTGGATTGGAAAGGGGAGTTTCATTGTTTAAATAAAAGTGAGCTGGGAACCGAACAGAAACAAACTGACGTTACATTAATGAGAAATTATACATTCTGCCTACCTTTTAAAAACTAGTGTATTATAGGCTATTTTAAGAATTAATTAAGTGCTTTTAAATGATGTATCCGTACCGACTCTACCAAATTTTAATCTAACTGCAATAGTATAAATCACCAACCATCTCTCAGAGGTATTTACGAATACTTTTTAAGCACGCGATGTTATCCACACTTATATATAAAAATTTCAGTTTGTAAACTACATCATTCTTATTGTCTTTTTTACCGTATATTATATTTTATTTACCCATTTTTGCTGTCGATGTTATTAATTAGAAATAAAAAAATGTTAAAGAGATTTAGTTCATTCATGTATCAAGTACCCTTAGCCCTTTTCCATAAAATTTAAATATAGTGATTACTACTTTGATCGTATCTTCAACCCTTATATGCTATTTCAATACTGAATTAAAGTCTCATATTTCCATAGAGGTTTCCACAGCTACGTTAACGTTGTGTTTAAAACATGCAAATAGTTTATAGATTCAAAGAAACATTTTAACTGTTTTAGAAATACAGAACAGAACTCAATGTGCAATCCCATTCTCTACAAATATAATATAACAATTATGATCAGGTTTTTTCGTTCATAAAGTCTTATACATATAAAAGTTTTTTCAGATTTTTAACTTGTGAACGAACTTTTTTCTGAAAATGTTTCTAACTCATCCTCTTTAAGAATATAAATAACGCTTTGGGTTTTGAGGATAAGGAGTAATATAAAAGGTACATGTTAACTTTCTAACTCAAATGTCACTTTAACAGTTCCCTTTTTTATCACTGTCGTAGATTTTGAACCAGGTACAATGTTAGTGCTCTTCTACATTTCTTAAGAAATTAAATAAAAGGACAAGTATATGGATTTTTAACAATTACGTAACACTGTTTTGGGTATATTTTTCTGAGTAGTCATCTACTTGAGTAAAGAATAATAATAAAGCATTTCGGTATTTAAAAGCAAAATTTTATAAATAATGCATCCGCGAAGAACTTTAATACCAAGATCTTTTAGCCTGGGAATATAATACAGGACGTAACCAAGATTGTCACACAATGGAGATTATGGAAACTGCAAAAGATATCAAATTAGTGAAAATGTTGAAATTTAAGTGTGAAAGTGAGACTGCTGACAATAGCAAAAGCAGTTATTTCTGAATTAAAAGTTATACTTACGAGGTCTACCTTTTTTGATATCTCTTTCTGTTTTCAAGATCTGACACTCAAAACTTCAATTGTTTATCAACATAAGCACGACAACATAACACTGTTATGGTTTCAGAATTCCACTAGTTCAACACTTTCGTGTTTCACCCTGTATACTTCAATTATTCTCTCTATTGGAATTAAATGAACTCAGAGATATTTGTATCTTTTATTCATGAACAGTCCGTCATGTGAACGCTAGGTATTAAAAAAAAGTAATTTTTCTGTCATACTCTGAAATAATGAGATGCTAAAATTTTGACAGTTCTTGTACAGTTTAGAAATGCAAATTCTAGTTTTGATTACTTAACTATTATGAATAAGTTAGATAGATCATCATATACTTTATAAATGTATTTTTTTGTATAGCATACACAAATAAAACATTTGAATATATTAAGCGGTTAAAAAGGAATGCACAATAAGTCTTGTTGCAATCGTAATTTTGTCAATAACCTTTTTCTTTGTTAAACTGTGTCACAAGCTATTACAAGTGTAACAGACACTTTGAGTTATTTTTAATTTAATAACAATTACTTATTCTAGCTGCGACTTACCTGCACGAAGTGCTGAATACTTTCTAATAACATACCATACATTTTAAATAATGCACTTTAATTTCGTGTAAGGTATTCTAAATGAACAAACCAAATGAATTTGCTAACGCCGGTTTTAATTAGGTTCTTTTTAATATTCATTATTTAAAACTCTTAATTTTAATGTAGTAAATTTCTTTTTAAATCTACAAGTTATTACATTTTTAATAAGCTATTTGTGTAGTCTTTTTCATTTACAAAAAAAGAGTAACGCATGCACACATAACTTTTTTATGACAGCATCGAGAGTGAAATGCGCTGCCGGCAGAAACTAAAGCGCGAATAAACTTTGTGGGGTGTTGGATGTTGGAGAACCATACGCTCAAAGGAGAGCGTCGATTGTGAGAATAGTGAGCGCTGTGCGCCGCGACGCTTATTTCACGTAATGGTAGGAGTAACAGGTGTTTAGGACATTGAGTGTCTTGCAAATATTTAGTTGCTCTAAGAAAAAGAAACCATTTCTCTATTTTTCACATTAGCAGACTATTATCATACGAGGATTTGTAATTCGTAACAAAGTAGAAAATTCAACTTTCTGTGTAATATGCAATACATTTTTCTAAACCATAATTTATTGAATATTGTATATAGCGACGCAAACCATTAAATCGTTCAGCTCCAATGCCTTTACGAAGTTAATTCGATTCTTTGAGTCATTGGTTTGAAAGAAATTACATCGCTGTAGGCAAACAAAATTTTTTTGGACTGATGACAGTAATTATCTTTGTTCGTTCTAAAAACATAGTAATAATTTTTTTCTACGGAAAGGCTAATATTCTTGGTTAAACTTTACCCTCTGCACTAGTATCGGTACCTAGTTAAAATAAAATGGAAAGAAAACAGCATTGCTAAAATTAATTAATTTCAGATTTATTGGTGGTTATACTTAATCTTAATCCATATACAAAATAATTTTTTTGTTGGCCAAATAGATAATAATCAAACTATTTTATCTACTATTATCAAAAATTTCCATTAAACAAATACCTAACGTTTTCTGTAACAAGGTCAACTAAGTAGGTACTTACGGTGGCGCTTAATTAATAAGTTTATTTCAATGCAACTGCTGATGCCGGCGTACTATTTTGGCAACTCGATTGTGACACCCAAAGTATGCAATCTCTCAACATCCAGCTATTAGTTAAACGCTTTTTAATTCTACAGGTTTACAAGAAAATATGCTTTTGGTAATTTCGGGCTCTTTAAGAAAATATGTTCAGGTGGCTTTGCCTATATTGTCTAAATAAAGTAAATTTTTTGTTTAGCAGTTCAAAATCAATTTTTTGTTTGCGACTGTATCGGATATGATATG
>VTPC01002581.1:0-25116 GCA_011009095.1 Ignelater luminosus | reverse complement strand
TTTATCAATTTCACAAAATATTTTGTGCTTTTGCACTGGTAGTATTTGTAGATATAAAAACGCGAACAAAGTTTTACGGTCAACTGTTGAACTGGCACAAGGGTTAAACTACGTAAAACTAGGCACCAAACACTAATAAAATTATAATAATTAAAACACAGTTTCACTTATATGTACAAATTTATTCGCCTGGCGAGTTTCAATATATAGTACATATCAGCTTCAAAAGCTTAAAAAAGATCTTTACGCCTTTTAATCACTAAATCAGCTGTAGCAAATGCAGTAGACAGGCGCCATCTATGAAACTTTTTATTTTGCTATTTTTTTTCTATTATCCTAGCAAGAATTAAATACATTTACTAATCAGAAAACCTTAATAAAATATTTTTTAGCTTTAAAAGCTCCAAAGTTTGCCAAAACCAGGCGTTTACAACGGAATCTACCATAAGTTCTTGCATTTAGATATTTAGTTGTATTATGCTTCTGTAGTAAAAGTGCAAAATGTATAAAAATAAGCTGACGAAAAATAAGAAATTTTGGTAAACTCAAAAGGAGCTCCTGTAGTAATTGTAGAAACTATCTGAATTGGAATCTTATAGCAGGCAGTCCCAAATAATTATGACGTTTCATCAAAGAGTACACTTTCTCTCATTTGTTTATGTCAAAGAGTTTAATTCTTTTACATTCAGAATAGTGTAGAATTGCATTTTCACAATGGGAACGAAGTGTTTCTTTACAGTAATAAAAAGATCTGGGTATTTTTCAAATTCCAAGCAACTATTGCTAAAGAAATCAATGACTTAGATCTTTGCAACACAAGAATACCATGAGCTTTATTATAATTTGTATTACAGATACAACTTGTAACGGGTAAATCTCAGAAAATAGGCCTAATACCCGTACAGACGGTCGGTAGATGTTATAGTTTCGTAGCTCGAAGTCGAAGATGAGCGTGGTTCAATACAAACTTACCTCAAAAGCTGTAAACTAATTTGCTTAAGCTCAAAGAAACTCAGATTATATTTAAGAATGTTAACCAAAAGGGCGCCAGAAGCTATCAGTCAAAAGAACAATGTATCGGCCAGCGCAGCTCCTCTTTAACCAACACCCTGTATACAAGTACCCAGAAGAACAACACCCTGTCTATAGGTGCATTTACCATAACCACAAAAAAGGTACAATATAAGGACGTATATATGGGTAAAAAGCTTATAACGGGCGATTTTGTTAAATTTAACAAATAAAAAGAAAGTTAACCAAAAGCCAATTTCAAGTATATTGAAGAGATATATAGTATTCTTGGGCATATTTCCGAATTTGCCATAAATAATATTAAATTTTTTCAAAAATAGAGCAGTTTTAATTAAAAATTGTAAAACGTCATTTCGGTAATGCTGTTCGCTCTGCCCACAGATCAACAAAAATACGTTAGTTAATACTTAAAACAATATACTTTTATTCTGGAAAGAAAACAATAAAAAAATTAAAAAATTATAACAATTAGTAGTAAAATTCACAATAGTATAATATACTAGGTACTAGTTACTTTCTCCTTCTCTTCTTTTTTTCTGGCAACTTTTGCGAACAAGTTCAAGATCAAATCTAGTTTTGCTGCTGATGCTTCTCCAAATAATAGCCGCCTTTTAATTTTTTTAAGCAGGTTCAAGCCTTTTGTTATTCTCTGCACTTTACTTTTGAAAAAGTCAGATGTTTTGAAATGCTTAGCTTTTAGCTTGTAGAATCTTTTTTGTACTTTTCTACTTTATTTCTTAGCTCTAAATTTTCAGCTTCTACTTTACGCAACCTTCCGTAAGTCATTCAGCTGTCACGTTTCACTCTTTTTCTTCCAGAGAACTTTTTAGATGAGTTTGATGTGGGTACCATTGTTCTGAGCCTATCTGGTCCATAGTCTTCGTTATCAGATTGTGGTAGAGTACTTGCTTTTAAAAACTGCCTAACAGGTTTTTTATCTTTTAATTTCTTTCTGTAATCTGCACTTGCTTTGACGCAATCTCTTCTTTTGGCTTTCTTTTCTTTACTTGAACATTTATCAATAGTCTTAATAATCCAGCTTCTTTCTTTCGTTTATATCTTTTCCTGTTCTTTCTTCGTTTTTTGTCGAGTTTTTGTGCCGACATTTTTTCTCGAAACTTTCTAACACTATCTCTGTTTTGTGCTTTTTTGCGTTCAGCTGATGTACTGATATTATTGTCTTGGTTTTTATCTTTATTTGCGGGTGCTTGCTTCAATCTAATCTGAATTTGGCAACGATCTCTCGTAGGTGTATCGGCATATTGTGCGTTTTCTTCTTTTGCAATATTCGATGTAAGATCATCTTTACAGTTGTTTTTAATAACTTTTTTTTTAATTTTGAGAGTCTTTATTATTCCCTGGCAAAATCGAAAAAATAAGAGTTACATCTGAGTGTTTTGATCATTTCGGTAATGCTTTTATCATTTTGGTAATGTTTTTATCATTTCGGTAATGCTAAGCGTTACAGGAATGACCATTACCGAAACGATAAATAGTACAATACGGCAGCAAACCCACCTTTTCATGCTAACTTATTGCTCAAACATTTGAGGTTATGGCCGTTGCTATCAAACGTACGGCATGCAACAACTGTTTTAGACAATTATTTATATTGTCCTAAAAATATGCCTACTACCGATATGATATCCAATTAAAGTACGCTTGCTTTTTCTAATATGTTTCCAAAAATTGTTAAAAATGCTTTAAAATCGGTTAAAACTTGCTTTTGATTTATCACTGCGTTGCCACCGGAAAACACTCTGACCAAGTTTCATACAGACTGAAGCGTTATTTGAAAAGATATGGGGCGTATTAAAAATTATCGAATTGACGTTGCATTTCGGGAACAAGCACAAATAATTGCATGGAACGTTTTTCTAACATTCTACGGTTTTTTTTAAAAAATTAAACCTTTTAATAACTTAATACCAAATTTAAAAAAAACTTGGAAATTATTTAAAATATCTTAAACAAAACCGATAAAATTTGTGTATTGACGAATTTCATAGTTTTGCACTTAATTGTACAAATTTTTTGCCTTTTTTTTAATGTAAACCAATAAACAAAATTGTCAGTGGTACACTAAGTCTAAAGTTTCAAATAAAACATGTTTTAAGCAAATTAGTTTATAGTACCCTAATTCTACAATTCGGGGACTTAAATTCGTCCGTTATAAGATTTTTGACCATATACTCAAACACTCCCAAATGAACTTACCCGAGGGAGGTTAAACTTATTTATTCAAAGGCAACACTCTGCAACTCGGATGAAGGCTCAATATTAAATATAATAATTCATATTAATTATTCAATATAAAAAACGGTCCTCGTCTGCACCACTACCTGCATAAACATATTTATTGTTAAAGAAAGATCAAAACTTAAATTGTAGCTTTTCCGGATCTGGTTTACAACAAACAAATACAAATGGTCACTTATCCTATAAACTTACGAGGGTGGTCTGAAAAGTTTCCGACCTAACAAAGATACAAGACATTTTTTCTGAAATTTTTTTTTATTTTTCAACATAGTCTCCTTGTAACTCTAAACACTTCTCCCAGCGATGCTCCCATCTTTGTAACCCGTCCAAATAGTACTCGACATTTTTCTCTGCAAAATAATTGTTCACGAAGGTGATTGCCTCTTCATTTGACGAAAATCTTTGTCCTCCGAGCGCAATTTTTAGATGAGGGGACAAAAAGAAGTCGCTTGGGGCTAGATCTGGTCAAGTAGTTCAAACCATAATTCGTGGATTTTCGCCATGGCAACCGCTGAGGTGTGAGACGGTGCGTTGTCTTAGTGAAACAGGATTTTCTTATTCTGCAAATGTGGCCGTTTTTTGGAAGTTCTGCCTTCAGCTTGTCAAGTAATGATGCATAGTATGCTCCTGTAATGGTTTTTCCTTTTTGAAGATAATCGATTAAAATAACTCCATGACTATCCCAAAAAACAGTCGCCGTCACTTTCCCAGCCGAAAAAACATTTTTTGCTTTTTTTGGAGCCGGTTTCCCCTTTGCAGTCCAGTGTTTGGACTGTATTTTTGTTTCGGGCGTATAATGGTGTATCCAAGTTTCATCTACAGTAATTAATCGGCGCCAAAACTCGGATTTATTTCGCCTAAATTGCGCCAAAGAGCGTTGGAAATATTCATTCGAATACGTTTTTGGTCTAACGTGAGCAAACGCGGCACCCAATGCGCGGACAGCTTTCTTAAGCCTAAATGTTGATTTAATATGTGACAAACACGTTCTTTTGACATGTTCGTAACCTTTGCTATCTCTCTCACTTTAATGCGGCGGTCGTCTAGCACCATTTGGTGAACTTTGGCGATGTTTTTGTCGGTAGTTGCAGTTTTTGGACGTCCAGAACGTTAATCGTCTCCCAAGCTCTTACGGCCACGTTTAAATTCAGTAGCTCAAAATTTCACTGTGGTAAATGATAGTGCAGAGTCCCCATACACAGAATCCAACTCATCTTTTATTTACGAAGGCGTATTGCCTTTCAAAAACAAATATTTAATGACAGCTCGATACTCGATTTTGTCCATTTTCACAAAAAAACTCACATCAACTCACTCAAACGACTGTTACATAAAAACTACGCGTCCAAAATGGCTGAAACTTTGGTGAGTAATTGTCAACAGATGAACAACGAAATTCAGTAGCTTTTATTTACGAGTGCTGCCATCATCACGTTGAGGTCGGAAACTTTTCAGACCACCCTCGTATTAACAAGAAACACAATAAAACAATAATGATGGTTTACTTAACTCATTGTGAAATATCCAATAAGGCTGTTCTCCAAATAATATAAACAGCTAAAGAATAACAGGTAAAATACGGTTTTACTTTAACAAAGAGAAGATTCAAGTCAAATATACCAAAACAAAAGAATTTACAGATTATTTTACGTAGCAAAATAGTCAAAATGATTGACAGTCTATAGTATAAAAAAGTAGTAATGAATTTAACTATATAAAAATAAATTAAAGGTTGGTTTCCGATCTTCAAACACCAAATAACCATAAGGAAGTTTAATATATTTTTGATGAATTATCATGAATTTCATCAACACAATAAGAAATTCAGTCATTCCTAAATACAATCCCAACAAAGCCGGTTTAAATGAACTCAACGGTCTGCTTCAAACAAACTATAAAGTTTTAAAGAATAAAATCTCCGCAATTTTGCAAATATATTCGATAATCCGTTTAGCTGAAAGTAATTTAAAAAAACTGGAACCATTTTCCACAAGGTTTTTCCCACAAGACGAGAATTTTTCACCAAAAATCATTTTGAAGAAGAACAAATTGACATCAGTTTTAAATGTTGACATCTGAATGGAGGATCAATGCTCTCCATTTTTTTCTATAGTCGTTTTTAGTTTGTTTTAATTATTTCCACATTTTCCTTTATTTAAAAATTTTGTATATTGGCAGAATTTCTCCAATCCTCTGCCTATCAGCATCTAGAATTATGAATTAACTCAAACAAACATTTACTCTTCAGGCAAGATATAGTGTTCCTAGAAAAATTGCAAAACGTCACTGAAAAATATCAAAAGTATGTATCAGAACTTAACAATATACTAGAACATGTGCATACATATTTACCAACTTTCAAATCTGTAAAGATGATGCAGAGAACTCAGATGAAAAAGCTGTATCTTTCATAAAGTGCATTCAAAATTATACTAAAAAGAATCCAAGATGGTAGAATTAACAGTACGAATGTGTTCCGTTTGGAGATTTTGTTTTCTCAGAGACTACGAATTCTGTCTTAAAATCTTGGCTGCACTGCCATCGAAATCAACTATTCTCAAGCATCTAATTAATGGGCAGAACAAATTCATTGAGCAACGTCTACGCTCTGAATTTTCTCTCCTGAAACATCCTGTACAAAGAATTTTGTCATTAATAATTGATGGTATGGCTATAAATGGAAAGATAATTTATAGCCGAACTGAAGATCACATTTATGGTCTTCATACCTATTGTTCGAACTATGTTAGTCAAAAGCCAATGGTTCGGTGAAATCGATGTTCTTTATTATTTGACTGAAATTTTTAGCTGATTGTAAATTTATTGTTTTTAAAATTGTGACTCATAACTTCTCATCAAATACTACACTTTTTAAAATGTTTAGTGGGAGATCTTCAATTAAAAATCAAACAGAGCACTCTTTTCTTTTGCTTGTGCCGTTTTTCACCATTGCATTTTGGCCATGCATTAGAACATGCTAGAAATTAATTTCTAGATAGGGATACCCTCTCATTAGCAGGAACTACTTCTTCTTCCTACTTAATAGCCTTGCATCATCTACAAAAGGTTTATCCATCAAACCTGCGCTGCGCTTGACAAAAAAACATGTTTACCCTACGAACCTCGAAAAGATGAATGGCTTGAGAGCAATACAAGTCTTTTTAAAAGAAACTGGAAATGCGCGTTTTAGTAATGTCAATGTCTTGTAAATAGAGAACATTTACAGTCTTTTCCAGGTGCCTAACATTTCAAATAGGAACCAATACATTTGCTCTTTAGATAGTAGTATTGCACCTTATTGTCATGTAACAGATGAAAGATTGGTTAAATGTGACCTTTCCCAGTCACATAGATAAAATACAAAAACATTTAGCTAGCAGAGATGTGCAAGAATTAACAAGTAAGGTGGCACATGCAATAAAATGTACAGCCCAAAGACATATTTACATATGTATGTATTAAACCGGAGATTTAGTTCGGACGGTGTCAAAACAACATTTTCACGTGTTACGTCTAAGAAGTGGCTCCAACGACGCCACAGATGCAAGAACGGCAGAATACAAAATAATTATCTACCAAAGACCATCATTTATTCTACTTCTGTAGCATTTGTGGCAGGGTATACACTCATGAAAGTAGAAGAAAAATTTGTATGTCATGATTGCATTTATCAATTACTTTCCAAAACAGTGCCTGGGTATCGACTAAGATTGATTAGTTTGCAGAATCGTAGAGAGTTGCTATATCCTATTAATGTTTTTGTAGCACCTGTGAAAAGGACTTCGGATGGTAAAAGTTTATTTCTGGCCCCAGAGATATACAGGGTGATCATTTTAAAACTTCCCATCTTGAATAGCTCTTTAATTAGTAAAATCATCAAAAGGCACTGAAACGCGTCGCTTTTGTTTTGGAGGGGGACATTTAATAACCTACTCTAGTCAGTTGGGAAACTTTTACTCTCCCCCCCCAGCCACCCTTTCCCCAAGATTTTAAATGGCACTACCCCATGTGTGATATATCATTTTAAAGAGTATGCAATTCTCAATTTTTTACATCAAAGAAAATTAAAATCGGCCCAGCCGTTCATGAATTAGAGCCAAAAATGTATTTAATTCAATCAATACGTTTCTGTCTCTAGTTCACGAACGGTTGGGCTGATTTTAATTTTCTTTGATGTAAAAGATTGGAAATTTTATACCCTTTAAAATGATGTATCACACATGAGGTAGTGCCATTTAAGATTCTGGGAAATTTTCACCCTCCCCCCAACCACACCCAACCCAAAATTTTAAACGGCACTACATGTATTCATTAAATTAAATACATTTTTATCTCTAGTTCACGAACGGCTGGGCCAATTTTGATTTTATTTAATGCAAAAGATTGAAAATTTTATACCCCTTAAATGGCACTACCCGATCACACATGGGGTAGTTGGGGGGAGGAGGATGAAAGTTTCTTAACTGACTAAAGTAGGTTATTAAATGTCCCACTCCAAAACAAAAACAACGCGTTTCAGCGATTTTTGATAATTGTACTAATTAAAGAGTTATTCAAGGTGGGAAGTTTTAAAATGATCACCCTGTATAGGTCAACCTATATATTTTTGGAAAGCTCATATAAAGACGAGTAAGACAAGAATCTAACGTAACCTAACCTGTAATCTAACCTCCAACTTAACCTCTAACCTAAACTTTAACCTAAGCTCTAACCTAACTTTCAACCTAACCTCTAACCTAACGTCTAACCTAACCTATAAACTAAACTTTACCTCCCATGACCCTCTCCGTGATTTGCCTATACACAAAAGTCTAACCCTAACCTAACCTAACCAAACCTAACGTAACAAAGACTAACTTAGCCAAAACCAGGATATTTCGTTTCAAAAAATGAGTTTTGAAAAATAGGAAAAAGCTCTTGTGGAAAATACCATAGGAAATTAATTAATTCAAATATTAACAACGTTTGTATTTCTTGTTTATCCAAAGCGAGTATGGTCTCGTTTTACTCGTCTTTGCATGAGCTTTCCGAAAATATATAGGTTGACCTTTATATTCATCTCTGGGGCCAGAAGTAAACTTTAATACAGAAATCATTGAACAGCCTTTTTAATCAAGATAATCCAAACAGATGCAGTTGATTTCGACTCAAAGAAAGGGTTAGGCGGTTCTATCTTTGTTGTTTTTGTCCTTATACAGATATTAGTTCGATAAGATTAAAAGCTATTTTATCATTTTTCCCGAGATCCCACAATTACTAGGGAAATAGCTATAGGGAACTTCATAACTCTCAAGACAGCAAATATAGGTCTAAGGATGTCGTTATAGGTGTGTCACTCTACATGGGCGTTCGCAAGAAACTTTTTTACCATGTTGTAGCAAAGGTTCTCCCAGATTAGACATTATGAACGCGAGCGGCAGAGCTCTTAGCGACGCAGCTGTTTAAGTCTTTTCACTAACAGAAGCTTTGAAAAAAGATACCAAATTCCTCTATTTTATTCTAAGCTAAATACAACTACTGCTAGTAATTTTAGAAAGCTAAACAGAAAGAAAGATTTGAATAATTCAGAATAGTTAGTGACCAGATTTTTATTTAGACACTTCAGATTAATAACAAAAAACACCTTGTAATAGTTACAATCTTTTTACTTTAAATGCTTTCTTTTCGAAAGGTTTTCAGTTTATCAGCAATTTATATTTTGTGCACAAATCTCTAAATCTCTTGTTTTTTCTTAATTTAATTGCCTGATCTGTATGTATTCCAACGCTTGTGTCTAGGGAAAACCTTTTTTATGTCTCAGTAGTCCTTGCATTGTTATAGTGAAGATGTAATACACCATACAATAAATAAATAATTAAAATAAAATAATTTATCGCGAGGTTCATACAAACTATTTTTACTTTAGATTCTTTTATTTATTCTTTTTATTTGAATACATTCCTATTTTATTATATAAGAGTGATGGAAATCTATATAGCGAAACATGATAGAGATCTATTTCATTAAAAGACGTTTTAGTGGGCGGTTCCATAAAAACTCTTTTTATTCTGGAACGATTTTTATGAAGAAGGCGCATTTTCGTAAATCTCGATAAGGATATGAAAAAGTTGTGTGAATTAAAGCTGGACTTAATAGATCTGCATGGTTTGCAAACTTTTACAGCAGTATTTTTCTTCCTGAACTCTTTAAGAGATGCTTCCTGAATGACTTCGTCGGAATATAAAATATTTAGGTAAACAAATAACAAGGTCGTACATACCTTGAAGTTATTTAAACGAAGGGTGAAATACAAAAAACAAATGATGTAAAAAATGAAAATTCTCCTTGAAATATTAGTCAGAAGTGATGTTACACATTTATCTTGTTGAATATCTTCTTATTAATAACTTCGTTTGCGAATACATAATGGAGGAATTCTTGATTGGCGTAATAAAAATAAAATATCAACTTACTACAGACCACTTGAAATCTAACAACCCCTAGTGATTACCGCACTCATGCATTATTCTATTGAATCTCGTTAAAGGCAAGGCGTAAATTTAATTTATTAATAAATTCCTTTAAAGCCGAGATGATGTTGCAAAAGATTCTCTCTGAAGCTTTAGATTATGAAGATGGAGGTTCACTTGAACGACTTTAAGAATCTATTCCTTCCCTTATAAATTTAAATAATATGTAAATCATATTTTCTTGATTGTTCAAAATGTTATTGTTTTGATAACAATCGAAATTGATGGAACTGTATGCGACCTGAAATAGAAATTAAAATGAAACGTTTACGTAATTCTTACATTGCAAAAAAGAAGAAAAAATAAACTTTGACCTTTTGGTTTTTTTATCGTTTAAGAATAACCTTAACTTGATTAATTATTTATAAGAATCTTGTACAAGGTAATGAATTAATTAAATGAATAAAGATATTTACCCTTTTTTACAATAAAAATTAATAAACCATTTACAGTTCTTCCCCTTTTAAAAATCTGTTAAATATTTAAGTTTCTCAGCATTAATTCTATAGATTAAGAAAATACTTAAGAATTTAAATTATCAATAAATTGTTTTGTTATACTTATTTTGATAAATTAATAAGTAACTACTTAGGTAGATAATAAGTAATAACCAAAAGGCATCTGCAAAAAAACATAAATATCTGACTTACTAAACGAATTCCCTATGGTTAATTGCAAGTCACGCAATCTGCACAAATTGGTTTTCAAACATTTTCTAAACTTATCACTTATTAGTACTACACCGATGTGGTGTTGGGGATTTGTAACCATTTTTTAGTATAAATGGCTTTGATAGCCTTTGTTAAACTCCTACCCTCTCTCTCGCTTACTGTCTCTTTTTCTATCTCATTTTGTATTTTCGCTCTAACTCGGTTTCATCCATTTTCAAATTATAATTATTTATTAATGAACACCTGAAAAATTACTTATCTTAATATTTGTACCTTTATCTTAAATCATTATAAAAAATACCCAATTAAGTTCTGGGTGAGTTAATTAAATATATTAAGTAATTCTATTTCAGTCATTTTTAAAAATATAATTTTTTACTAACTGTAATTTCTTGTACGCTTAACATTCTACAGTCCTCATAAAATACTAAAAGTTTCTTTTCTATGAATTGTCTCAAAAACTAATTCTACGGTAAGAATCTGGGAATCTTCTTTCAAAAAGATTTTACGCGTTTTTCTCGTAGGATCAATGTATGCTGACTTCTAATTTCGTATTATTTACACTTTTAGTTCAGGTTTTGAGGTTTTCACTTTCGAAAAATCGAATTATTTATAGATTTAGTCATTATTAGTCAGGTATTACATTTGCTTTGCCAAACAACACGCACAAGGTTCTAAAGGCTCAGAAGCCGTCGTCATCATTTTTTCCTACAAGAAGTACTTAAAATACCAATTTCGATTAAAAGAATGTGACGTATACTTCTACTAAATCACCTTTACCTTTAGGAGGTAAACAGCACTTTAAACTTTTGCGCAGCTGCTTTCCGAAAGGAACAAAAAAGTACCCTCTATTGTTACTGTTATAAAACTTTCGGAATCCTACTGCAAACATCTACTTCCATTCTTCAACCTTACCGAAAGCACTCTAGAAAACACTTGCCTTGCAATAACATTTCTCAATACTATGTAGCTTGAAAGTCTCTCCACTTTTTTTTGTACTGTAACACAAATAGTCCAGAAATGTTTACAAATAGTTAGTTTCAAGAAGTGTCGAGTTTGTGTTGATTACAGAGGTTTCTGTAGCCGTATTTCACTTCCCCCCCCCCCCCCCATGTGACGTAACGGTTTGGTTTGTTTTGTATCCTCTTAGAAAGTAGGCAACTAAGAGATTAAAAGGTGATTGTTTTATCTGTCATTCTGCATATCCCTGCTTTAAAAATATCAATGAGTAGGCAATAAATGGGGGTTCTGCTTTCAGATTTGTTATTTTAAATGGGATTTTGGAGTAGACAAAAATCAAAAGTCAGGTTAGGTTTGTCAAACTTAAGCTCTTCTGAGCTTCTTAAGTTTGTTACACATAACATCACTTTTGACTTCTGTTTGCCAACTAGGAAATTCTGTTAATGATACATTTTAAATCTTGGTGCAGAACCTTTATCTCTTATCTGCTGCCAGGCATGAAGTGCATTGATCTTCTTTAGGGACAGAAACTAATATTAAGTAAATTAAGAAATCAAAGCTGTAAGATTAGGAAGTGCTGAATACAAAGTCAATTAATTTTGGAGATGTCTGGTAGCTGGCAGGTGATAAATTCAAAGCTTTATGAACACTGTAGTAAGTAACTTTCCCAGTGCGCAAAATCTAGAATTTTTAATTGAACACAGTTAAACAAAATTTTGATAATTTGTTCTTTTCATATTTGTAGTATTTCTAAGAGAAATTTCGTTTTTCTTTTAAATATCTATGACTTAAACGAATTTATGTTGTGGCAATAATATTGCAAATATTACAATGCATCTGAACTATTAATAGATCAATCTAAAAATGTATTGATTCGTGCTTAAGACAGTTACGGTCGATAAGTTACAAGGAACAGAAAAAAATATTTTCAGTCCCAGTATTCAGCGACCTAGTTATCAAGATTTTTAGTTAAAAAGATGTTATCTAAGAGCTCAGCATAAGTTCTGATGTTGTTCTTGTTTGTCCCACGTTGGGATCACCACCAAGATACAGTTAATAAAGCAAGTAAGGACTTCCAAATGAAACAATACAGACAATCTCAAAGATTCTATGGTGACGAGAGTAATCACCTAAAAATATTTTGACAACATAAAGATGTACAAATGTGGAGGTCTAAAATGCTAACTATGAGTTGACTTTTGTATAAGCTGCTTTAAAGTCATATACGTAGAGATAACTTGCGATTTAAGAGCAAATATTCACAATCCTGAAGAGTTTGGAAAATTGTTTCCCAAACATTTGGGACAGAGATGAGCAAGTCATTATTACTTTCTGGAATGGTAGCTGTGAAGCAAACTACTAGAGAGAATATGCCATAAATAAATACTTTGAGCTTCAACAGTTAGCTAACCAAATGAATGAAACAGTTACCTCACCATTTTGAAACCGCAATTGGTGACGAGATGTACAAGGCTAACGTTAGAACTCATGATGAACTCTTACAGATATTATAAGAAACTTTTTGCATGATGTCAAGGTTGGGAGGCCCAGATTTAATGCCAAAAGCGTCAACTTTGTCCAAGTAAACAAAAATGGTTTTGAAAACAATAGAAATGACCAAAATCAAATTAACAATAACAAAAGGGACAACACAAGAAAAATCAACAATAACAACAACAGAAACATACAAAAGGGCAGCAAACACAAAACAAGCAACAATGAGATAACCAAAACAATACCCAATAACAAGAAACCAGTTGAAAAGAAGAAATAACGTACAGTGTTTATACCCTGACATTAATAAGTAAAACGTAGTGTATGATGGTGGAGTATTTGGCATTTTGCATTGCAATATATATTTAATACAAACCAAAAATTTGACACTCCACATTCCGTATTTGAAGACATTGTAACGAGCTACAACATTCATTGCAACGTGGAGTGTTACGAGTAACTTGTAAACTCATTTCATTATAGCTTGCTTTGTCAAGTACAAGAATATTAACAATAAGGTCATAAAACAATGTTGGTCAACAATTGTACTGACTAAATTAATGGATTTTTCTGTATTAACAGAGAGCCATATTCAAGTAATACGTATAATTTGTTGCATATTGTCAATTTGATTAATTATTATGTTTGCTCATTGATCGATCACTAGATTATATTTGCTAACTTCTTCAACGCAAGATTACGGTTACGAGATTAGGTTAGAGTTTTCAAATTCTTATTATAGCGTACAATCTAAGATCTTACATTAACTGAAAAGAATTTACTTTAAACGTTAAACAGGGAGCTCCATTTTCTTGCCGTATACATAAATCATAATTTAATTTGTTATATGAACCCAGTAAAGCTATTTCAATTTAACAAATGAATTATTTTAGATAGCAACCATGGCATTAGATCTGTTACATCAAAGTGGGAGATTTCGAATACGTCACCTTCCTGGAACACCTTTACGTTTAAGAATAGGTCTTCATAGCGGTCCTTGTTGTTCCGGCGTTGTAGGATTGACAATGCCAAGATATTGCCTTTTCGGTGACACTGTAAATACAGCCTCAAGAATGGAGTCTACAGGTAAATTAAACACAGTATTATTTTAAATTAAAAAGATAAAACAAACGCATTCCGTTTTTATTCCTGTTTAGGAGCGGCTTGGCGCATTCATTTATCAGAAGCCACGAAAGAGCGTTTAGAGAGGGCTGGAGGATATCAGCTGGAATATAGGGGACCGACTGAAATAAAAGGAAAAGGGAAAATGCCTACGTATTGGTTACTTGGGAAAGCAGGATTTACTAAACCCTTGCCCGTACCGCCATCTATCGAGTGAGTAGTACTTTTTTCCCGTAATAATTTCTTATCTTTTTGTTTGCTTGTTTTCTTTCATTAAAGTAAGAGGGTATTTATTTTATTTTTAATACCTAGAATTACGTTTAACTTTGTTAGTATCAAAAAAATTTAATTACGTTAATGAATTTACGTCAAGGAAAATCCATTAAGGAAGAAGTTAATTAATATTCTATCCAAAGTACATTATTGTTATTACATCTATTTAAGGATAGTAGAAATGGATTTTTCGTGAAAGTAGTTTTTAAAAGATTTACATAAATGTTGAGATTTTATTTTATCGAATAAATGAATTGTAACTTTCCATTTTCTTTGTGTGACTAATTAGCGAAAAGTATTGTTTCATTTATTTGTCGTTTTGCGATTGTCTTAAAGGGGATGTTTGTTTAACGAGGTTGGTTATTTAATTATAACAGTTATAATTAGGAGATATAAGTGAATTACTACAGTAGCTGCTTGTGTTACTTCGTGTACATTGCGAAATTAGTAGGAAATGTAAATATGTACATTCTATAGCTATTATATTTGGAGTATCAGGCATCAAAGACATATTTAGAACATTTTATGAATATGTGGGTAGACCTTAAAGGCTTCACTTCAGACAAGATCTTAATCGTTTGGAAGCTGTTCTAAATAGATTGGTATAGTGAACTTACATTAGATGTACAAGGGAATAAAAGCTTTGAAGACTTGGTGGATTTTTTATAAAAAAATCAAAATATAAATTTCGTATCTTTCATAATCAGTATACTGCTCAAGACATTGTCTGGTAATGATAAATTACATTCAGAAACGCAAATTTATGAATCCTTTCGAAACAAAGGTTTCTTAATCACAAGAAACTAAATAAAATCGAAGAAGTTACTCATACTCAGACAACCGCAATTCCTAGTATGTTGACTACTTCAAAAATAACTTTTAGAATACTCAAGACGTACTTTTAGTATGCACTGATCATTATACGCGATGTTTCAATGAAAACTTAACTCCCCCAAAACTATCCACAAAATGAGTTGTATATGCAACCACGTAAACTTTCTCAAAATCTGTCCATCAGTTTTCAAGAAATTCCTTCCTGAATTAAAAATGACCCCAGCAACTTCAAGACAATGACAGTCTATTTGTAAATTCTGCTCTGACATTTACGAACGGATTTGGTGATAATTCTATGTCGCAGCTCCTTCACACTTTCAGACTGAGAGACATAAGCTTTCGATTTTAGTTAGATGTTCCCAGGAAAGCAATCTGAGGTAGACAAGGTGATCTAGCTGGTAACTCCACATGATCTTTTCTATCCATGCCAAAGAAGACTCAAAGAAATAAAGTTCGTGGGATGCCGTTGCTTGAGTACATCTAGATTGACTTAAAACCTTCTAGATTTGTTTGGAAAACCCAAATTGTAGACAAATTTAAAATAGTTCTCGTTTGATATAGATCAAGAAGACTACTCCTAACAAAAACGATGCCCTTAAAGCCTGTTATCATGCGGAAGATGTTTTTGTAGGATACTCAGATATCTTTAAATCTTTGGAATTACACCAAGTTAGATCACGAGTTGCTCAAAGAAGTTTCTTTAAGAAGATTTCCGGTAAAGTCTGACTGTTGACCGCCTCAAGCGGTCCTATTTCGATTCAGATTCTTACTATAGCTACGAAGAATTAAAATGTCGCCACTAAATGCGGCATTGTTGGAAAGAACAAACCGCGAAGTTAACAACCATAGACATTTAAATAGAAAAGTAAATCGTGACCCTTGAAGAACGTTAGAAAATTAAAGAGTAAGTGGTAAGTATACGTTTTTTGTAAAATCGTGTGACGAATCTGCAAACTAAGGAATGGGAGCAGATGAAAGACACAGCGAGCGGCGGCGCGCTGCGTGTCAGAAGAAAATTATTCAATTTTGAAATGAGGAATCTTTATGGAAGAGAGTTCCATATCTCTAAGTTTATATTAGAATTTGAATATGAGTATTAAGTACTAATATAGCATTATGGTAGATAAGAAGAGATTCAAAGGTGTTACCTTCGAAGACGGAAAAAGTTAAAACGCAGGGAACTATCCTAGCAGCCGATTGGAAAGGTTGAAAATAATAGAAAGTGAAGCATGGAGTCGCAAAGCGGCTAAAAAACTGTAACAGCGAGTGCAAAGGATTATTGTTGAGATTCCAACAAACGCTGAAAATATGAAGGCGTAAGGCAACCTTTATCCAAAATAAATAAAAAGATAAAAAGATCAAAGAAGAAAGGTAAGAGCAGAGGTACACCGTCGGAGCCCCATAGCTAACCTTAAGGAGGTTAAAAAGTAGAAAAATGAGAAGCATGGCGTAGGAAATTTGTGGGTCAGTGGTGTGATGGAACCGCGAAGCGTGAAAGAATGTTAGGGTTACAGCGTACTAAGAAGATAATGTTCTAATTTGAAATAAAAGAAGCTTATGAGAATGAAATTCATATTATCGAGGATATAGCTCACTGTAAAGGTAAGCGACGATTGACCGCCATATGTGACTTTCGCAATGACTTACCTTAAGAAAGTTAAAAAATAAAAGAAAGCAAAATCTGACATAAGAGTGGCAGCGTAGCGAAGCAGCAGCATAACTAAGGTAAGAAATTAACTTTTCAATGTTATAGTTTTCTCGACTCTCTCTTATTGCTACTATAAGTAGAAATTCAAGGTATAACTACCGAAGGTGGCATAACTGTAAAAGCACGACGGTAGACGACGTGATCTTAGTCCAACGACAACTTACCTTAAGAAGGTTAAAAAGTAAAAAAAAGGAGTTTAATGGATGATCAATTAACGAGTCGCAAAGTGGTGAAAACGAGTACAATGAGGTAGCAACGTCTAGAAGATAATGTTAAAATTTGAAATTATTAGATCTAACAGAAGCAAGTCCTTTATTATCAAAATTATAATAAATGTTGAATATGAGACTGTTATTCTTATAATATTTATCAAGATTTTTAATATTTAGATAAAGAGGTTGAAGGTGTTACAGCCAAAGGCGGTGTCTATTGAATAAGCAACGCACGACGCGACGTTAGGCCGCCATAAGTGGCCACAAGTGGAAGCGCGATCCTGGATCCAATATAGCTTACCTTAAGAAGGTCAAGAAATAAAAGCGAGAAGCATAACGCATGAGTGTTGTGGTTGAATGTGTGATGGTCTCGGAAGATAAGGTTCAAATTTGCAATGAACAAAACTCATGAAAACGAGGCGTTTTGAGAAGGTTACGGCTCTCTCGTAGTCTTATTACAGATAAGAAGGTTTAAGGCGAGAGACCAACTGTTACCGCCGAAAGCGGTGTAAATGGAAAAAAAGAAACACGATCGTAGGTTACCATAAGCGGCCCCAAGTCGAAGCGTAATCATAGATTAACGGTAACTTACTTCGAGAAGGTTATAAGGTAAAGCATGACGCTACGCGACGTAGGCATTCTATAGGCGACTGCTTGATGGGCGAAATATCACCCGCTGAAAGCACAAGAAAGAACAGCGTCAGGGATGGTGCAAATGTATAGATTCGTGAATTTAAAGTAGACATGAGATTGGGGGAAAAAGGCGATATTACTTGGTCTAAAATTCTGTTTGGGTTTTCTATTTTTTTTTATTTTTTCTCTATCTCAGTTTGTTTCTACTTTCTCCTAGATGAAAAGTTAAGTTTAAGTTTTGCTGCTCTTCTTTCTCTTGATCAGCTGATTTCCATCTTCTTATCAATTGTATAGATTTTGTCAGGATCGTTTAATAAAGGGTTTTCCAATAAGAGGTGTTATTTTGAATAGCCCGCTATTTCGGTAGATGTCACTTTTGAAGCTATCATTTTTTGACATTTGACAAGTAGAAACTACGCCATTAACAAATATGGAACGATACACGCTTCAACAACGCATTGAAATTATTAAAATTCACTATAAAAATGGTGAAAATTTGGCAGAGACGGTTCGTAAAACTCGAACATTTTTGGGTCACCGTGAAGCACCTTGTCGGACCGCAATACAGAAATTGGTGAAAAAATTCGAGCTCTTGGGACAAGTTAGTGATGTGAAGAATAAAACCCGTGCACGTCGCTCAAGAACAGCCGAGAATATTGCTGTTGTAGCCGAAAGTGTTAAAGAAAACCCAGGTTTGTCCATTCCTCGTCGTTCTTTGGAATTAGCCATTCCACAAACGTCATTACACCGTATTTTGCATAAAGATTTGGGTCTTAAGGCTTATAAAGTCCAGTTAACACAAGAACTCAAGCCGGCCGATCATCAACAACGTCGTGTCTTTGCTGATTGGGTCGTTGAAATGCATGAAAATGATCCAGAATTCCATCGAAAAATCATCTTGAGTGATGAGGCCCATTTCCACCTCGGTGGCTTCGTCAACAAGCAAAATTGTCGGATCTGGGGCTCAGAAAATCCAAGAGTTATTGTTGAAAAGTCTCTCTATCCTCAACGTGTGACTGTTTGGTGCGGTTTATGGTCCGGCGGAGTCATTGGACCTTACTTTTTCGAAAATGAGGCTGGAGCAACAGTTACGGTGACTGGATTGCGCTATCGAGAGATGATTAACGATTTTTTATGGCCGGAATTGGATGGTATTGATCTGGACAACGTTTACTTTCAACAAGACGGCGCTACGTGCCACACAAGCAACGAAACCATTGATCTTTTACGGAAAAAGTTTCCGGACCGTGTTATCTCTCGAAGAGGTGATCACAATTGGCCACCGAGATCTTGTGATTTAACACCTTGCGACTTCTTTCTTTGGGGCCACGTGAAAGAGAAGGTCTACGCCAACAGCCCAGCGTCGATTCAAGACCTCAAAGATGGAATTCGTGAGGCTATCGAGGACATAGGGCAGCCACTTTGCGATTTGGTTATGGAAAATTTCATGAAAAGGATATTGTCCTGTAAGCGTGGTCGTGGTGGTCATTTGCCTGATGTTATTTTCCACTATTAACGGCATACCTTCCTCTTTATAATGAAATAAACATCCTTTCATTTATATTAAAAAATGGCACTTTTCTTTGAATATCAAAATAACACCTCTTATTGGAAAACCCTTTATAAGTCTTCTGCCTGGATTTCCTTCGGATTCTGTATTCTTAACCAAATGATGTAATTTTTATTCTGGATCATCATTATTTTCTCTTTGAAGCCTAAATTGTACAGTTTGTTCAAGATTGTTGCTTAAACTTTTTTTTATCCGCTTTTATATTATTTTCTCTCAATCCTTCTTATAGGTTGCCCAAATCTTTCCGCTCTTGAGTAAGGAGCGCTATTAAGTTTAAAACTGTATTGCAGTAAACAAAAAATAAAGGATGTATGCGATGATTGCATATGATTATCATAGAAATGGCAGCTAACGAACTATTAGAAAAAAAATAGACACTAAGACAATACTTATAAGTGGATATCTATGTATATTGTTGTGTGACCCGAATGATTATTTTAAGTTAAGGGCTTTTGCTCAGACAAAAACCACGCAACATGTTACAAGTAGCATTAAGTCAAGAAAATTATAGTCATGCAAAAATACAGAGTCTAAAAATAATAACAAACAGTTGACAAAAGCAGTTACTTAGAAATCTTCCCTATGAGGCCACTTGGTCTGGTCTGAAAGCTAATGAGACTGAAATTCTTTTATATAGGACAAAGCCTTTTGTTCAGTAACCTTGTGTATAATCTATAGGCAACTAAAGATAATGAAGCACGTGTGCAATCTTCACATATTTGCAAATTTGATGATAGATATATTGGTCGTGTATTCTGACTGTAGATTTTCAGTAACTCACCAAAATTCAAAACCCAATTACTGTGACCTCACTTATTGGTTGGTTCAATTTTCTCTTGTCACGAACATTTCAGACATTTCTGGAGATAAAAAGATTCTGAAAATCGTAATATACTAAGCTCTTGTACACTAATTGTGGTGCCGAGTTTATAAACACCCCGTATAGTAACTACCGTTTCTATTTATACTTGGAAATTAGACATTTTCTTTAATGAAATACCTCATGCATTACCTAAATTAACCTAAAGCAATCCGCAACTTCAAAACCCTCTGTTGCTTACGGATTTCGAAAAGTGGTGGTGGTCATAAATCTGTAACTAAGTAATTGTGTATTTACCAAAATTTCCCGACCTTTGCTTTACAATGAAGATTTACGAATGGTGGAATAATTTGACCCTTTTAATTACTATAGGAGAGTTTTAATTATTGTATTAACTAATATGTACTTGTGTATGTATGGTTTATTAAATTATCACTCTTTAAACTTTCACGCTATCAGGGAAAGTCACGGGTAAGTGAATTACTGTCATTCAATAAAAAAAATAGCTTTCTGATCTGATCTTTTGCCAAAATTAAATTAAAAAAGAAAAAAGAGTACAAATTAAAATCTTATATTAAACAAACCTTGTTTATGCATTCTGTTTACTCTGTAAACAACAAAGATCTCATTAAACGGCACAATCCTGAAATCCTTTATAATTAAATTGTTGGAACATCTGTTACGTAATAGAAATTCCAAGTAAAAGTTATTCACGATTTTATTACAAATTTATAAAATTTAAATGCGTCACGTTTGTTTTAATTTTTTAACTTCAGTAAAGAATATTTTTAAAAGATGCTCTTGAAGGATTTCTCTTAGATTTCTATAAAATAAAATTATGCCCACTGGATTTAAATTGCTCGATAAAATGTTTCCAGAAGAATTTGCCAGCTGTGTTAAGATCAAGCGGAAATAGATTTAAATTGAAGTACTTTTCAAAGTTGCTTTTTCCAACATCGAAAAAGACTTTTCTTTGACATTTTATCGATTGCAAGCTATTTTACTTACGTATAACGTTTAGTATTGGTTACAAGTGAAGCAAATTATTCTGTTCAATTTGCAGGTTAGACGAAAGCTTAGTAGTTCAGACGCCTACAAACAATCACACTCCAAAAGAAGATTCTGTACAAACAAATACTACTAGTACTGAACCAGCACGCGCAACTCACGAAGAGCATCCTACGGAAACGCAAACGAAACCTCAGCAACACACAGATCCAACCTTTATAAAAACAATGGAACATTCTAAATTTTCAAGTTTGATGAAAAATTCCGAAGGGACATCTCATAGGCCTGCAGATTTTCATATGGTAAAGAGTACATCTAGCGAAACTCCGATGTCGTTGGGAACTCCCGTATCGGCAAGCGAAGTAGCAGCAGCCCTATTAGCTGTCTCAACAAATTCACTTAGTGGTTTCAGAGGAAGACATAATAGGGGTAGAATTTCTGAAGAAGACGACCTTAGCACTCCTTATAATCATTATAAATGTTTAAGTCCCAAGGAAAGAGCAGGGAAGTTACTAAGAAGACAATTTAGTTTAGATAGAACAACCGAGGAAGCAAGTAATGAATCTACGAATAGTTCGGTAAATTTAATTTATAGTTGTTCTGTGTTTGTCGAGCAGGGATTTTATTAAAGAAAATGTTTTCAGGCAACTCCAAGACTTTGCAAGCAGAGTTCCTTAGGCGCTGCTGATTTAGAAAGAATCGAAGAGGCTTCTGGTGGAGTAGCTTCTCCTACTTCTGTCTCACCTTATCATTGTACACTTTCTATATCGGCTGATTCGTTAATTCATTAAATTCATTATCGTGACAATCATTTTATTCATTTTAATTTTCATTACCCTTATCAAATATCATTCGTTGGTGATGTGCATAGTTTTGTGAATACAGTATTGATCCTTTAAATAATAACTTTACTTAGACTTTCGTGAAATGTGTGTCTTCAATTTACATAAAGTAGCCTATTATTAGATTAAGAAATTTTCTTTCTAGTTTTGGTGTTTACACTTCTTTGTGTTTTTTAGTATCACAATAATTGTAGTATGTATAAGGAAGAATTTAAATATCACAAACCACAATAATAAAATATAAAAAAAATCAAGTAGACAATCGTAATGAGGAAAGTCGTTATTTAGAAGTGTAAATTCCTGTTGCAAACTGTTAACTAAAAGAAGTATTTTATGTGTTGTTAAACTTAAAAAAAGTAGATTAATATCAATCAATTTTTCTAATCCGATTTAATGTGAATCGTAAATAAAATGACTTTATCTCAATCTACGCACATTAATTCTATAGCAATATTATATCTGTAAATAAAATTAAAAAAACAAAAAATTCTAAGACTCGTTATGTACTTTAAGTAATGTTAAAATAATGTTAAGAATATTTCTGTTTTTAGTCTCATTTCAAATTATTTTATTATAACAAGATATCTATTAAGGCGCGTTCCCACTAGATTATTAGGTAAGGCTTGCAATAACAATACTACCATACAAGATTACAAATTTTTATTTTTTAAGTTTTGTATTACACAGAGATGTAGTTTCTTTTGTAAATGAATAACCTAATAATAAGAATAATAATAAATACTAGTGGGAATTAGTCTTGACATACAAATAATAATTCTAGAAAAACTGATTTGGATGTTATTATTAGAATTTATTGTTTAGAAAAGCATCCTCATCTTTAGGCTGATATAAATAGTACCTGCCACTTACTTATTATTGTAAAATAGTCCTTTTAAGATATTTTTATTCAAATGTTTATTGACTGTTGTAATTTTTAATTGGATGGGAAGTTTATTGTGAATGTTAATAATAGTTTGTTAGAATATTTAAAAAGATGGGAACAACTTTTTAGCACTTAACAAGTTTATTTTTATTTTCTAGATTTCAATTCAAACCTTTCGTTGGTGCTTTAACTGTTTAACTTTTGGAAACCCTTGAATATTAAAAAGAAAAGTAGAAAATTCTGCGTTCCTTTACATCTAATTTATTATTTATTATGGAAAATAAATACACTTTATATTATCTTTTTGAGTCTTTTTGATCTTCTTGTTTGATTATTGGATAGTAGTTCTGTTATTTCCATTTCTGAATAAACACACATTACTACTTCACTGCCTGAATATCCGTATACCTGAAATTCAGTAATGACAATAATACAAGTAGGTATTAGAAAAACAAAAAGAAATAAAAAATCACTGACTTTTATTTCCAAGCCTACTTAAAATTCAAGACCAAAACTAATCTTCAAAAACAAAAAATGTAAAAAAGAAAAGGTTTAACCTTATCGCTTGCTACATCTGTAATACTAGAGCTGGAATGTTGGCCATAAAAAGATTTAAAAACGACATGACATCCATAGAGATAAATAAAACTCTTGCAGATCTTTCTAAAACTTATATTAGTACTTGAACTTCCCACCCAAAAGCAGACATGGTAAATTCTGGCTTTCTAACTTGTTCAAAGTTGGGGGTTTAAGCCCATGAAAAGTTTATGACCTATATACAAGGATCTACCACTTTGGCACATTAGGATTTGCATTTAGGCTAATTTACATCAGTAAAGAATCTCGCATCAGCCTTTACCCAATTTTTATTTTACCAAAAGTCTATTAATATCCGATATTGATTGATGATCTGGTTATAAAAAGCATTCATGTAGCTGTGGGCGGATATAGGAATCTATGTAGTTTGTCAAAATTAAGTTTTTATTGAATGAAGTAAATTCTGACACTTTATTTATTCTAGCTGACTTAAGTGCTGCTGTAGAATACTTAACTTTCAGCTGATAAACTTTGTTTCTCATAGATTTCAGTTAAAAGGGATATTTAGCATTTCTAGACCATAAAGGTTAAAATGTATTTACACAAAACTTATGCCACACTGGTTTTTTGCCATTGCACAAACAGAAAGCAAAAGGAAGGCTTTTTGTGCCTATTTTGATTGATAGCTTATACTTTACCAAAGGTCAGATCAAAAATAAGAATATCTTTGTTCTTAAAATCCGTATACAACCCTGCATGGCAAGATTAAGTAGGCTATTTAGTCAATTTGGTGTAGTTCAAAGATTAACTAACTCGAGACTAAACATAGCTTTGACTTTCACCTTCGTGTATTGACATTCATAGAACTAAACCAGTTTTTCTTGCACTTAGAACGAAATTTAGAATTGTGTAGATGGAGGTGATTATAATGTCTTTTGGTTCTAAAGACACATTTGCATAAGATGTGCTGGCACGTTTTGTTCTTCATACCATACAGCCTATTGGATAAGTAATTGCTTTTGTCCATATTGCAGAGAAGTCTTCTTAAGTTGCACTAACCAATACAGAACTTTCAGATTTGTCTCCTGTCTTGTGTAGGTGTGCGCCGTCATAGTGCTTACAATGCTCTTCTGGGAACAGCTCCTTAAAAGTTAGTACAACCCAGCAAGTAAGTTTTTATTTCTCTCTTTGCAAGTAAGTTGGTTCTTTCGTTTTTTTCAATGTATGCAGTCAGGTTATTCAGAGTCTTTGACAAAGTTTGAGCTGCGTTGGATGTGACTTTTGGTGCAGCTTGACCGCCAGATCCAATGTGTCTCAATCATATCTCAAGTCGTCTGTTTACCATATTGTATCATACATAGAGTCTGTTTAGTTCCGTAACTACCTCACTTCTGTCCTCTTTTAATATCATCACTGAGTAGAGCTAGCTGAAATTCTAAACTATTTGTTTGCATTACGAACGGGTAATTTTGATATAATTAATTTAAGATTCTCTTGAAAGCGTAATTTCATTGGATTATTGCATCAAAGTTGATATTCATCTTATAAGCAGCTGCTCACGCTTCAGTTGTACTACCTAATGTAAAGATGAGAGTTCCTGCAGTTTATTCATCGCTGCTGTGAGTGCACTCTTAATTGCTTTTGTTATGTCCAAACAAGCAAATCTTTGAAGCTTGCTCAGTTGGTAATCATTGTTTTATTCTTGGATTTGTGCACCCTGATAATTGCAGAATAATGCTGTTCAAAAAA